>JBBPKJ010000436.1:0-25017 GCA_038089195.1 Brasilioporus rufonigricans
ACACTTGGTTAGCTTCTGTAAGCCCATTTTTTCAATAGAGCCATGCTCTTGAAAATCTGGATTTTCTGTCTGGCTTCTTAAAGCACCTCCAGTATTATTTTCTTGCTTATCCCCTTCCTTTGCATAGATTTGGAGACCTTCTTGATGATCAAAATTCCAGGAAATGGATGCCCGACAATCTCAACAGGTATTGCTAATCAAAGTCAGGATCCATAGTAATTAATTGTCTTTTTCTTGATTTTCACCAGATTGCATTATTGTCCAATATGCATCCTTCATCCTAGATTTCCTAGCTGCTCCAGTAGACTTCAAGAATGTGTCCAAGAATACAGAAAGGTTGGGTGTTTCACTGGTGTTCTATCAGAAGTACAAGTACCTTGGAGTAGAGCTCAAAAGGCCCATTTCTGCAAGAGTATGAGAGGTTCTGGATGTGTTCTCTCTTGAAGAATGGGCCAACATATATATTCAATTCTTTCAGACCAAGAACAGCATGGTGATCATCAAATACTTTGGATTCACTGAAAGAAAAGAAGGACTGTACAATGATGGACTGTTTAAATATTGGGAGAGGATGGCAATGGAGGCTACAGCAAATGCAGAGGAGATCCTCAAGTACAAGCCTGAGGAGCATGATACCAATATCAACACAATCAAGATTGTGATGCCAGCCAAACTCAAGGCACTATGATACAGTCTGATGAAAATGCTCTTTCTGGACATGTTGCTCAAGTTTTGGCCTGTTCCAAACAAGATTTTCATATATACTCTTGGAGAGCAACTGAAGAGTATTCAAGGAGTGATCAAGGAGGTATGTTGATTTCAAACCTCATGAAATCAGGCTAACAATGGCATCATGATCAGCTCACTCTGTGAATAGAACCATTGGCTGCTTGTGGATTGATCAGAATTCATTGATGTGATACAATTACATGTGTATGCTGGAAGTGTTTGTCAATGTTAAATTTGATGAGAAGAGTGAGATTCACAAGGTGAGGGTCATAATCTTGCACTAGATTGTGCATTGGCTTATGGCATTATAGCTGTTCAGCTATTTCTGATTCCATTGCCAGTCAACCTTGTTGGCAATGAAGAGCTATCTTCAGCTAGTGCTGAGCAGGCTTGAGGTAAACAAAACATGTTTGACATAGCCCACATTTTGAGTAACCATGAGCAAGTACATCAAGGAGTCTTGTGCCACCATCCTGAAACAAGATCAGATATTGAAAATGACAGGACATACTTTGGCCATGCTGCCCAATATGGCCAAGATGCTGAGTTGAGAATCTCATAAGAGAGCAAAGCAACCTCCTTGAGCTCATTAAGGCAGTCTTTAGATATATCACTTATTCTTGGTTAGATGCAAGCATAATGAAGAAGCTTTCAATGCTCTACATAAGCAATCATGGAAGAGAAAAATTGTTGGCAACCCACAACACTTGGAATATGCATGTCTTCCTGCAAGATAAACTGCAGACATGGGCAGCCTTGAAGGGTTGGCATGAATAAACTTGATTAATGGTATGCAAGAGCAGCCCATGTGTAACATTGACAGCCTGGATGACAAGCAAGCTCTGGACATGCTGGAAGGTCCAAAGATGCTAGCAAGGAACAAAACCTTGGGCAACCAGAATGCCTGTCTTCAATCTTACATGACACTACACAAGATCAACCACAAAAAGATACAGCAGATCACAGTACTGGCACTATCACCAGAACTTTGGCCTGAAGCCAATGAGCTAGCCATTTCAAAGGCAAAAGCACTATTGGTGAGCTTTCTCAATGTAAGTGGTTACTCAGAGACTTGTAAAGATGTATACCAACTAAGAGCCTTGCAGACACTCAAGCACTGTTTAGAACTTCATGTCCATCAGAAGAAAAATCCTTTGAAGGCATTCAATACAATATTCACAGAGAAAGAGCTAGAAGAACTGTATCCAGTTGACATGGCAAAGTCCATAAGCAAGGGACTGATGAGGGCATGGATAGGAGAACAAGCAGAAGGATTCAACTTGGCATATCTCAAGACCATTGTGACATATCAGGATGATGTAGCACATCTTTCAGCAAAAGAAAAGCAAAGGACAAAAATAACACAAAAGAAAATATGCAGTAGGAAAATGCACACCACAAGATCTCAATCTTTCAAGGAACCAAGATGCATGGTAAATGAGCTTGAAAGGTCAATAAAGAGCAAAAGAGAGGTAAGTATATACCACAGAAAAAAAAAATTGGCAGCTAACTTGAAAGCATAGCCATGTACAAGTCCAAAGAGTTCATCAAGGACAATAACACAGAGTTTGAAGTGGCTGAGCAGTGTGCCACCAATAGGACCATTGCTAGTGTGTAATGGACACATGATTCAGCACAAGATTGTGCTCACCTTTGTCATAGCTAACATGGATGTTGATATGTCTAAGGTAGGCAATGCTCAGGCAAGCACCAGCAAGGCTTGCAGAACAAAGTGAACCATAGAGAATATGAAAGAATCTGAGGAAGAAGGCAATTTGAGATTTCAGCAATGCTTCAGATTGAACTTGGAGGAAGGAAATAACTCTGATAGTAAGCAAGACATATTGCCTTTACAGCATTACAAGAACTAAATGCAATTTGATCATATCAAAGACAATCAACTTCTTATGGTTAATTTTTCAAGCAATGGTTCAAAATTGCAATGAGACCATCCTTGTATGCATGCCAGTGTATATAATATTGGAACTTTTGTGTGCTATGCTAGACCTGGTATGAGATATACAACCAGAGCATCCAAAGCTAGCACTTGTCCTAAAAACCATCATCCAAGTTGATGTTCTTCCAAGTATGGAAAAGATACTTGAGCTACTGCAAAGATTTTTGATGGTTTGCAGTACAAGCAAGTATGTCAAAAAAGCCAAGATGTTGACAAAAAAGAAAAAGATGGGAAAATTGATGAATTTGATAGATTGTACATTGTTATCTGTAGAGTTGAGATAGTATCAATCATAGTTGTACATAAAAAGTGAATAAATCTTGCATTGCAATCTAGCACTAGATTGCACATCAGAAAGAGTCAGAGTATATCTATTTACATCACAATTTTATATCATTTTGGTAAATCAGTTAGGGTAAAGATAGGGCTGTGATTATCTAATCACCCCTAAAAGCATTATAAAAGATAATATATACATGTTGATATGTAGTTTTCATAATAGTGATGATTTACATTCCTGCACATTGAATGGAATAAGAGATGATATTTGAGACTTTTTAAATCCACAAATTGACCATACCTTTGATCTGCAGGAATAAAAGATGGCTTTTGAGATCTCCTAAATCTGCAGATTGGAGATATGGCTAATCTATGAAGTGAGAAGAAATAGATGATCTTTTTTTTCTTAGTGATTTTTATGCAAAACACTTTTATTTCAACCAAGCTGCCCTTGATAGAGTGAAAGTTCAACTCTGGCTTCACTATTTGAATGTTTCCAACACATGAATACAAATAGATGGATACAAATATTGTATTATTGTTATTTAATATGTAATTAATCCACTTTCATGGATTTGCAGCATTTTTAACAACAATAAGATATCCTATCTTTGATTATGTTAATATCTATAATAATATGTCATTATTTGTAATTAATATATTATCATTTGATTGCTGATTAATAAGCATAAAATCTTGTTTGTTATCTACATTCATTACTAATCTAGATCTATTGTTAACAAAAATAATATTGTATTTATATGTATAAATAAATTCTATATTACTAAGAATTTCACCAAAAATGGATATTTATGTTATTTTAAGAAAACACTCATCCATCTCTATAATTTAACTATATAATATTATACTCATGCAATCCACCTCATCTTTGCCTCTTTAGCTACTTCTTTGGCCTTCTTCAGCCATTTTTTTAGCCTTTTCTGACCATCTCTTTTTTCCTCAGTCCATTTTCATTTCCACTATGTCCAGAATTTCATATCTTTAAATAGTGTTTGATGTTTTTGATGGTGGACTTTAGTTTTTTGATATACATTGCATTCTTTAATATAATGTTTGATATTTTTTCATATAGATGGCCAATAGTATTTGATGGCCAGGTTTTTGCTGTAAGATTGTCATATACTTACCTTCAATAAAGTTTTTTTCTTCTTCTCTTATTTAAATCTCTCATCATCTACCAGCAATATCATCTCTATTTTCAACTTTATTGTAATAAACAATTCACAAATAAGCCCTTTAGCTTTTTTTAAATCTCTTTTTGTTACTGGCCATTCCTTCCTAGTGGCACTAATCTCTTCAACATTCATGAAGTGTTCAACAACTCATATATGTATGAACAACTTCAATATTGAGGACATTGTTGTTTTTAATAGATTTCATATCACCAACAATTACCCCACTGCTTTAACAGACTTCTTTGGTATGCCCAGTGGCACTCCTTGCATCTACAAGTCAGGTCCTGCCTGATCTGATTGTGAGGATCCACTAGTGAAGTGCTGCTTCTGTAAGGCATGCCCTGTCTATAGCCACCCTATTGCAAGCTCCTGGCTCAAGATTGGTATGGACATTTACAAGTGTCTTGACATTTACAGCATTATGTGGACCTTGATCAACCTTGTTGCCTTTACCAATGCTAAAGAGAAGATGCCATTTTGCCTACTCTTTATGTAAATCAGTATCATGCACAACACTCTGCTCTTCAATATTATGATGGCTGCTGCCAATATCATTAAGCATATACTTGCTCTAGCTGGCTTTCCTAAGGTTGAGATTGCTTTTTATGAATTAAAGATAACCCACTCTATTGCTCAGGCTGGCATAAAGTTCCTCTCCTTCAAACTCCTCCTTGACTGCATTTTTGAGTTTTACAAACCTTTCATACCTATGCTCAGCCTCTCCATCATCCCACTCAAGACACTCCACTATAACATTCTTGCTATATCATATGTACATTTCATCCCTGTTCTTGCTTTATATTCCTTATGTTCTTCACTTTATTTTATACTTTGTATTTTACTTTGTCTATGCTCAAGGACCACTTCTCTTGTACTATTCTTTGGCATGAATATCAATCTAAACATCTCACCATGCTCTGTCAATACAGCAAGACAACTGCACTCACAGGCAAAGAGAAGCTCCTTCCACATGAACTAGATGCTGTTACCAGTGATATTTTAATTTAAGATTTAGTTCTTGCCTGTTGCTTGGCACAAGTTGCTGCAAGATTGTGCTTTGAAAGCAACAAAGAGGCCCTTCAGCTTTGTCATCACTTGGTGTTTGTCAACTTTGACAACAAGTTTACTATAGAGGACCTGTCCTTGGTCATGTCCAAATATAGCTTGCCATAAATACAGTTTGGCATGACAGTCAATGCATGATGTCATATCCAGATAGCCTGGAAGTGCAAGCTCAATTGTGCAATGGACACCATAGTAGAATATAATGAATGAAAGGATATTAAAGCATTGCAGGCAAGACATACACTGGCCACAGAGAACCACCTTTATGTAATTAGCACACAAAGCCTAGCAGGTGCTGCAGAGGATGTACTGCCATTGTTTCTGCAGGCCAACACCTCCTGGCAAGAACACTGTGGAATAACTCCTGGAGGACATTGCCTCATCTATCAGCAAGCATGCTCAGACAACTTGAACTGTCTCTTGCATTCCATTGTTGATATGTTTATTCCCATCACATCCACATCTAATGCTAATAGGTCACAACCATCCACATCAGAGCAGCCACATTTTCCAGCCATGCTTGTGAATAATGTAGCAGACAAAGTGACACAATGACTACAACCCTTGCTTGCCAACATTCTGAATGCCATCAATGACCTCTCTAAGAAAACACTGAAGCCATTAGAAGTGTGCTCTGATCTGAAAGGCAAATAAAGACAATCTAAAACAGAAGACATGATGTTGCCACTTTTCTTCCATGTGGTGGACAAAGAACTTGAAGATGAAGAGATGGATAATCCACAGATACAAAGGGCAGTCTTGGCATTTATGGCCTTGAACAAGACATTGTATGCAGATGAGGGTGGGTTTTTTTCTAGTCATTCCTTATGGCATGGTGGTGATCTCTTGTGTATGCACACCATATACACATACACAGTTCATGGTGAAAGCAGTGAAACAAGTAGGGATGAAGTTGCCTTGTGCAACAAATCATGTAAGCTTGTTTTGCTTTCCAGTCTTTATGATATCAGGTTAGAATTCTGCCTTGACAAATCTTGTTCATAGAAAGCCTTTGGCATGGATTGTTGTGAATGAAGCACATTCCACTCATAGCCAAGAGTTATTGTAGGCTGCTGAAGCATGTTTACAACATTTGCTCAGAGCCAAAGCCAGTTGTTCTTCTTAGTGCAACCTTTTCACACTCCTTCATGGATCAAACCTCCATTGCTTACCTTCTAATATTGGACACCAAGATCATCACAGGCAATACTGACCATCCAGAGCTAAGATATGTGCTAGAGAAGACCAAGGATGAATCAGACCTGAAAGCTCATGCAATGAGGATTGTACAAGAACAAGAACAATTATAGAAGGAACATGACTGTGGTCTTGTCTTTGTGCCCTTTATTGCACTATGCATGACACTTGCCAAGACATTTGGCTGGCATTACTCTATTGCTCACAAGGAGATGATGAATGAGAAGGATGAAGAGCAGGAATATAAGGCATGGAGAGAAGGTCAAGGGAGCAAGGTGATGATTGCTACCTCTGCATTTAGCACTGGGAATGATTATCCACATGTACATCTTGTCCTACATTTGAACAAGCTGTTTGATGTAACATTGAAGGGCTCTTCTGTGCCCAAAACAATATTTCTTGGACTCTAGGAAGTGCTCATGAAGAGACTCAATGTCTAGAGAGCAAGAGTTCAAGCAGAGATCATACAGAGTGTGTTACGTTCAACCCTATTCAAAGGGCGACATTCTGGAACAACCTTCTAACTTTGGATATCCTCTTCAGAGATAGTCGATGAGAGTCTTTCCATGAGGGATGAGTGGTCAAGGAGAGGATTCTAGATTGGAGGCTAAGTGAAGGTTTTCTATGATAGGTACATTGGAGGAATCATATCATAAGGTAATCTAAGGCACTACTCAATAGAATCTTCCTATCCTAATAGGTGAGCTGGAACAAGGAATGATGCTGTAAACAGTTAGTTGGAAAGCAGAGACTAGAATGACAGAATGACAATCTGGAATGCCCAAGGATGATTAGGAATAGATGTTCAGAGATCAGAGTGTCAGAGCCCTCAGCAGGGAACTACTAGTTACTGACAAGATAGTAGGCCTATAACGGATACTGCAGGAAAAGGGGTGGATATCTGGAGGAACTCTGAGTGAAGCATCACAGGGAGGCTCTCACAAAGAGGCACAACATCCTGGATAGTGCCTGAATGATCAGGAATAAAGGACTTCAAGTTGGTTGTGGAGGATCGCTAGCTCGAGGTGAACAAAAGGTATACTAGGATAGAGTATATGATCAAGTGTTGAGGGTTTATATAAGTACTAGGGATGTGCACAGACCACTGTAGGGCTGGCCAAGAAGCAAGGATAAGTCAGAGATAAGATGAATCAGGAATGGAAGAAGTGGAAGCAGAATAGATAAGGAATCAAAGAAGAAGTGGAGATTAATAAGGTGAGGCAAAGAAGAGTTCTGTGACAAGAAGACAAAGATGGAGATGAATGTGAGAAGATGTGACAGAAAAGCATGGACAGAGATGAATGTGAGAGAATTTAAGTGATAGCTAAGTGATAAATCGAGAAATCAAGAGAAAGGAATAAGGAGAAAAGAATAAATCATAACAGAGTAAGCACAGTAGGGTGTAGAATAACACAGAACTAGCTAAGGTGTACAGAAGGGAGATAGTGAGCTCTAATAGTACATTTCAAGCAGAGAAAGAATAGGGAGATAAACATGAGTAAATGACAACCATCTGCACATAGACCATAATGATAAAGGAGGACTGACTAAGCAAGAATGTTGGAATCAAACCAACAAGAGAAATGGCTTAGCAGTGAGTGAAGTGATCAGAGCATGCAATGTATAAGAGAACATTGTAGGAGGGAGTGGTCCAAGTCATGAGTTAATCAAAGAGGAGAGGAACAATGAGGATATCCTCAGGATAGAGAATAGCAAGAAATGAGAGGAAGATAGTATGAGCAAAAGGAAATGAATGTTTGTGATGGAAAGTCAAGAGGAACAGACCCAGACGAAGGTGGATGACCGTAACATTTGACATGCTGGAGTATGTTCAAGCCCAAGGATATGCTGGTTGTGATGGCACTACTGCCCTCTGTTATACACTGGTGCTAATGAAAGCATGAAAGGAAAGCAAAAAGGAGGATCCAGTAGAGAAAGACAATGAACAGGCTATCATGGATTATCTCCATCTTTATGATCTCAAGCAATGTCTGTGTTATGGTTTCACCTCATAGGATAGGTCAGGAATATGCTGTCTGGAGGATGATGTCAATCAATGCTGTTGTGAAGCAATGGTTTCCATTATAATGGACAGATGTGAATTCTTTGGCTATTGCTGTCCATTGTACACAGTTCATATACATGCCATTCTTCTTGTCCTTGAGAAAGGACAACTTCATGTCAACTCCATGGATGCTAATATTCAACACATGCTTTACAATCCAGTTCATCAGGCCATGCTCTTCTTCAATGCCTTTGGTCAAGGCCCTCATGAACTTGTTGTTGATGAGATGAAGGTTTACCAATTGGTATATCATTTGAGATCCACATCCAAGGTTGTCTTCATTCATCACTATCATGAGCACATAACCTAGGACAGTCTCCTTGATCTGTTTGTTGATCATGTCCAAGAAGGACTGCAAGAGGGTCTCTTTGACTACCTCAACTACAGAGATCTGTTTTATATATCAATCAATGCAATGGTAGGTTGTGTTTGTTTTGGATCCACATATTTCTTGGGAAACTCCTGAATGAAATAAGCATGATTGAATGAATTTGGTGATATAATTTGATGCTGGATTGTGCTCAATGTGGTATGTACCCCTGGAATAATCATTCTGGTCTTGATGGTCACTTTTATCTTGTCCTTGCCCTTGGTGACCACCTTGCCTTTTGTCTTGGCCTTCTTGAGCTATGTGGACTCCTTCTCCTCATTTGAGTTCTATGAGATCATACACAAAGCTTGTTACAATTTGACATCAGATTTGTGTCATGCAATCACTTACAGTACCACTGGTGGGAGCTTATCTCTTCTTTGTCAGTCTCTGTGGCAATATTTGCCTCTGGAGCATTGTTGATGGTGTCCATGTCAAATCAGATATGTTCATTGATGAATGTCATCTAGCACCAGATTGTGCTGTTCCACTTGCCTGTTCATCAGTGACAATTTTGTTTTGTTTACATGAGCATCATCTAGCACTGAATTGTGTCACATTACTCACCTGCTTGTCAAATCAACTCCAAGTTTGATTGGCATGGTTTGTACTGGATCATGCTGACTTGCTTATTTGCTTATCAGGCTGAGCCTAGAGTTGTTCAAGTCCGAGGAGTGCAGTCTGGTACTAGATTATGCTGGATTGCTTACCTGCTCATTGGATCAAGTCTATGTCCAAGGTGAGTGCAGTCTAGCACTAGATTGCACTGACTTGCTTACCTGCTGGCTAGACAAAGTCTAACATCCAAGATGAGCACAGTCTGTACACTAGATTGCACTAGCTTGCTTACATGCTTGTTAGATTGAGCCTGACATTTAAAATAAGCATAGTCTGGCACTAGATTGTGTTGGACTGCTTACCAGCTGGCTAGATAGAATCTGTTACGAGACATCCTACACCCAGTGTACTCTTTTCCCTTTCCACCCTTTCCACCCAGACATTTGACAACACTGGATCCTCTCCAACAATGCAAACTCCCAGTAGACGTCTCCCTGCCTGGCCCACATGGATGACTAAACCATTCACCGTTTCATAGACATTCCCAGAACACTTGAGACATTATCTTCGATCCCTTGAAGTATACTGTACCTTCAGACCTTTACTTGGCTAACCCCTTACTTCAGACTTCACTGGTTAGACCAATCCCTTCATAGATTATAGATTCCTTGCTTGTCATTGGCCACTCCAATGACTCACTCAGATCCCACTCCTATGATCTCCTATTTCCTCATTTAACCTCTGACTCTCACCTTATCTATGACTCATCACTTAGATACCTCGCTTCTTGACTTCTCTTCTTTGATCCTCACTTTCTCCCTGAACCTTGACTTATTTATGACTCATCTTCATTCTTCATAGATTCCCCTTCTCTTCCATTTGATCTGATGCTTCTTTCCTGGATCCCATGATCTCCTTGACTCATCTCCTTTCCCATTGACTCATCATCTCTTCATCATAGATCTCCTTCCATCACTTCTTTCTTGATCCCCATGATTCCTTGACTTATTCTCTTTTCCATTGACTCATCATCTCTTCATCACTATCTACTATCTCTGACTCATCATTCTATTCTTAGATCTCCCTGATCCCCACTGACTCATTCCTTTTAGTCATTCGTCTTCCATGCCTACCCTTGACTTGGTCTGTGCACCATTCCCACAGCTATATAAACCATAGCTAGATACCCTGTAACCTTAACCTAGATCTCCATTCGCTTTGCATTGTCCTTCCAGAACTCCCTTGAATTCATTAAACGTTTCCTCCCTCCTTCTGAAAGTAAACGTTTGAACCCTGGAAACCTGGATAAGTCTTGGTTCAGTCCTTGACTCCATCTTTCTTCATTCTTCACCAAGACCTTCCCATTGACCTAGAGGCCTTCCTTGCCTCCAGATGCCATAGATGACCAGGAAGGCAATCTAGAGGGGCTACACCTGATCATGAAACGATCAGGCATAACAGAATCTAACATCTTGATTAAGTGCAATCTAATGCTAGACTGTACTCTTATCTGCTTGCTGGACCAAGCCCAAGTCAACATTCAATGAGCACAGTCTGGCACTAGATTGTACTATATCTCTTATCTGCTTACTAGACTGAACCTAGCCTTCAGTGAGTGCAATTTGGCATTGGATTGCACTACACCACTTATCTGCTTGCTAGACTAAGCCTAGTCTTCAGTGAGTACAATCTGATGATGGACTGTACTACACCACTTACCTGCTTGCTAGACTGAGCCTAGCCTTCAGTGAGTATAATCTGGTGCTGGATGGTACCAGGTCACTTACCTTGACTTGAGTAAAGGTGGACTATTGTAAGCCAAGTAGCCAAAATCCAAATTCAATCCACAAGAAAGTTCACTTACATCCATTAAGAGCTTGTTTGGTTATATTTAGTTGCTATCCAAAAGATTGCTGCTGTCCTAGATGATGCCCCCACTGTATATGTTTTGGAACAAAATTCTGCTTATTCTCATAATGTCCCTGTCCTCACTGCTGTTCAACTTTATCACCACACTCAAGGACTCTTTAACCTTCATTCCAATCTTCACCCAGATAATTTGCCTACTACTTATTTGGGTCCTCTGACCCTGGGACTCTCAGCCACCCCCACCACTGCTTTGGGTCTCTTGTATGAATTAAACTTCAGACAGTATATCTCTCAGCTATCCTCCACTCCATTATTCCATCTTTTCTCCCCCATCTTCCTCTCCCTGACCCCTGGAGAATGTGTTCATTTCCTTGGATGAGACCTACCCCCTATGAGAATTCCACCCCCATGCTCACCCTCTCCATCCCCTCTGCCTGTCATAACTGAATCCACCCCATCCCTTGCTGACCACCTACAAACTTCCCCTCTTGATAAAGAAGACCAAACCACTCTCATTCCCCTCAACATGCCTTTTGAGGATGATCCACATTTTCAAGAGATCTATTGGCATACCCAGCATGGACTTGTCTTATTCTCTCTGTTTCCTACTCTCCACCATATTCATTTCTTCCCAGCCTCTCCTGAATGACCTCAAGGAGACTGTTTCCAATGTGGACAACCTGGACATTGGAAGAGGGACTGTATAGCCTACTGTTGCTCCTACTGTTGCTGCCCTGCCCCTCAACATCTCCCCTTCTCCTGTATCTGTAAACAATGTGAGAGTTGCCTTTGATGGGGCCATGGAGATCATTACTGCCCCCATAGATGATGTGGACTTTGCAACACCCTTGGGCACCTCATTAATGATTGCTGCAGCAGGGATAATGATGATGATGATATTGTCTCCCATAGTAACACAGATGGACTGGACCATGTTTAGGCAACTTGAACCAGGGTTTTGAGTCTACGAAGGGGGTAATGTTACAGTTATTCACCTTCATTCTAGCCTCTTTCTAGTTACCTTTCAATATGACCATGCTTTTCCACTTGCTGTCACTTCATTCTTCTACATTCTTGTTGCCTTCTATCCAGATGGTTTACTTCTTTACAGCAGATTTCAAAATGGTACAGAAAATCACTTTCAAATTTGATGTGGCTATGTAAGGACCCCAAGTGTGTCTGACTCACATTCAAGGCCTGGCAAAAAAAGATACTTACTTTCCAGCTACTAGTTGCTCTGACCATGGCATAGCCTTCACCACCTCCCCAAAAGAAGTCATATACATTGACAGTTGCCCTTACTGTCTATACTATCCTCAAGAAAAAAAGAAAAGGCAAAGCTTCTATTGCCAAGGAAGAGAAATCTATCAAAATGAAGGAACTTCTTTTTGCTCTCACATATGAGAATTATGTCTTTTTCTTACAGAGTTTTCTCAAAAAGCATGGATACAATAACTACAAAGTTTCTGAGAAGTGATGATATCCATTCAAATTTGTACCACCAAAGGCCAAAAGGTGTAATGTTGAAGAGCGTTTCTATGCTCAAAACAAGACCTCTTGTACACCAGGAGGTACTCACGAAGAGACACAATGTCTGGGAGACAAGGATATACTGGAGATCACACAAGAGGAGCAAAGTAGTGCACTGAGATTGTGTAGAACTAGCTAAAGAACACATGTGGTGACCAAGCTAGTTAATATAGTACAATAGAAGTGGAGATGGAATAAGGAATAAACAGAGGTAAATGAGGACCTGCCTGCGCTCGGACCAAGGTAACAAAGAGTAATTGGCTAAGCAAGAAAACCGGAATCAAACCAGCAAGAATAAGGGCTTAGCTATAGTTATTAGTGAAGAGATCAGAGCATGCAACACTATGATAGAAGTGTTGTAGGAGTGGTTAGTCCGGAATGGAGAACTATTCAAGGGAATAAACCATTACATTGTCAGGGAAGAAGGCAGTAAGAAATAGAGAGTAGGATTCATAAGGAAAAGGAGTTATGTGGGTGAACTGGAAAATGATAAGGAAGAGTCTGGAATGAAGATGGTTTACTGTAACAAAAGGTAATCATTCTTTTGCTGTATTGACAATGATTACATCTGTTGACAAACTATTCACATAGTCAGAGTGCTGCTAATGCCATGGATGTTGACAACAAGGCAGACTACAAGGAAATGGTGAAGAAATTTCAAAGTGCTAATCCTAGCACCATGAAAATTTTCATTGATATGAAGGATGTTGAAAAGCTTTCCTTGGATGATTTGAATGACCCTGGCTCTGCATCTGACATAGATTCAGATAATCCAGTATGTCTTTTGACCCATTGTGTATTTCTGATTTCAAATATATGTAGAAAACATCATATAATACCCCAATGGGCATGTGCTATGCTTGTTGGTGACTCAAACTACAGAAGCTCTATAAAAATGAGCATGATGAAGGTTTGATGTATGTTGGGCCATTTGGTGCAATCCCACTGACATCTGCCATGATTTTGAACTGGTGCCATGCATTGGTATGTTGCACTAGTACTGTTAGTCTTTTTTTCTGATGCTGCACACTTTGAAAGGAGGAAGGGCAGGCTACATTGAAAATCCCACAGGATCTCAAATTGTTCAACATGTCCAATAAAGTGCCATTCTTACATCCTGCACACAAATCCCAAATGCACCCTGTCACTTCACCTATGTCTACAACCTCCAATCTTAGCTCACTTACTTTTGTCCTTATGCTCCAGATGCTCACAAACTCTGATCTTCTTCAAGCATCTACATCTAAGCCAGACACTTTGTCCTCTCCAACAACAAACCCAGTGACACCTACTTGAGTGCCAACTGAGAATCTGGCTAACCAGCTTCTTCTGTCTCCAACCCAACTCTCACATTTCCTCCACTATGCTGAAGATAGTCTTGGTGTTCAGAATACTGCTGCATACAAGGAACATCTTGAATTAGAACACATTTGTCCTGACATCTTGTCTAGCATTAGAGACAATGCACTAGCAGAAATGGGTATTCCCACAGGAGATATAGTTCACTTGAAGAAGGGCAGCTTGGTTTGGTGGAATAGTCCAGATGCAAAGCACAAATGGAGTACAAGCAATCCAGTGTCTTCATCTTGCAGCAGAGCAGAATCATACTGTGTCACAAAGAAGATTGCCTATGAGAAGAGATCTCATGACAGTGGTGGTATGCATTTTACTGGCCCTTTGATGAGAACTGGTGATGACACAGGTCCAACTGGAAGAGATTATGACCTGTTCTATTGCTATGAGGACCAGAAGCAGTGGTTACCTGTTCCAAAAGGTTTTACTGTTGATGAGAATGGTGAGGATGAGAACAATGATCCTTTCTTTACATAGTGAAATGTGCTACATTTGTCTTTGTTCACATTCATAGTAGACATTGTATTGATGGTACACTGCATTCATGCAACCTGGTCTCAATCTGGAATTGCTCAACACAACTCAGCTTAGAATTGTTGATGGTACTCAAATAATAGTATTAGAGAAATGTTGGAACAACAATGCATTTCAAGTCCAGTATAGACCTCAAGTAGTTTACAAATACTACACTATGTAACCAGAAGCCTTGAAATATCCAGCTGTGTTTTCTGGTGTAATCATCTGGCATGCATGAACAATTGCCATCATGGACAAGTCATCTACATGGCAATGCAGATATGATTGATCATAGAAAAAGCTTGTTCAATTGGATTATAGTCAGGTGAATATGGCAGCAAAAAAACAAGTTTACACACTAGAAATCATGTCAATTGAGAGCCAATGTAGTAAAGTGTCACTTACAATGCATATCTTCAACTGGTTCTTGCACCTTATCACTTTGGTCAATGCAACAATTGTCCATTATAAGGATGCTGTGAGGGCCAGGATATGGATTGGTGAATGGCATCTATCACATAGATCAATCATACCATGAAGAATAATGGAGTACTAATACATACCACATTTTCCTTCAAGAATCACAAAAACCACTCTCCATCAATAGGACCATCAATGATATTGTATGTAATGATGCCATCTAGCATAAGGGCTGGAAGAATGGAATACCGAACTCCATGAACAATGCACCTCTGCACATGACAATGCTGCCCTTGTAACAATTGACCATACTGGCAGCTAGAGATACACTTGTTCTTGGCAGCTTTGTTGATAAATACAAGCATGTTTGTGTCTGGTACCTCTGCAGCAATATGATTCATGTACATGGCACATATTTCGTCATTTCACTCAGCAGCAGAGGTAGAAATGACTTTGTGAGTGAGCCAAAGACATTGAACAGCTCAAACAAGAGTGGGAATGGTAGCATATTTGTGACACTTGAGCCAGAGCTCATGCTGGAGCTCATCAAGGTAGACTGTACTATGGTGTTGAATGACAGCTTGTAAGAAAGTGATATCAGAAATGTTGAGGACATGACGATGGCCAATGACACATGAATAAGTATGAGGATTGTACACAATACCATAGGTAGAATGGTACTGCAGCATGTTGTAAATGAGTGTTTTCTTGATGCCTAGTGTCCTACATATATGTGGGATACTATAGCTCTTTTTATAGAGAGTGGGGGTGCAAGCCTTGAGGTTGATAGGTAGTGACTGGAGCATGGGGGAGACCAATGACTGTCAAGAGCAATAGCATTGAACATGGTTGATTTTCAATTTCTCACATTGGCATGCATTCTCACTCAGACATACTTGGGGTCCTCACACAGCTGCATCAAGTTTGAAAGTGATTTTCTGTACCATTTTGAAAACAGCTGTAACTAATTGACTGTTTGGACACCTTCTTCTACAACATTTCTCTTACAACATTGCATATTCCAATCTCCTTACTATTGCTAAGCCTTTACCTCTGCTGGTTCAAGTCCAGCTTTCTAGCTTAGTCAACTTCCTTTGTCATCATGGTCAGTGTGGTGGCAGGTCTCCATTTGCCTTTATTTACTGGTACTTTTATCTCTGTTCAAATTGTACTATAAGGACTAGCTAGATTGCTTCCTGTACTCTCTAGCTAGTTCTGTATTTATTCAAACCACTGCTTGGCTCATTTGTTGTGATCAGTGCCTAGCACCTCTCTCTGGACAATTGTGGCTCTTCATGAGTACCTTCCAGGGTCAGGAAGACTATAGGAATACCTTTGTCCAAGCACAGTAGTGCTCTATAACATTACAAGGTGAAGGATAATTCATAGAAGTTAGACATGTTGGACATAAGGTTTTCAGTGTAAGGTGGTGGTTCAAGTCTGAGGAGGGAAAGTGAAAGGGTGAAGCTTTTTATACTCTTTTAAAGTGGAGCTGGAATGTTTCAGATTCCCTTCTGGGACACATTGGTCATCCTCTGGTGGATATCCTTTCCATTGGATTAGGAAGGAGTGAGAGTGGGATGGGCCATGATGTTTTAATATCTGCTCTATTTCGAATTCTTCTTCTCCTTCTATAAGGTCTGGTGGTGGTTTTGGGAAGTTCAGACTGTGTACATCATGTTTATGATAGGGTGATAAGAGAGAGGCATGGAATACTGGGTGGATCTTCCAAGTTCTTGGAAGGTGGAGTTTGAAGGTAATGGATGATAAGACTTTTATGACAGTAAATGGTTCTTCACATTTAGGGGCAAATTTATGGTTTATGATGGATCATTTAATGTTTCAAGCTTCAAGCCAAACCTTACTTCCTTGGGTGAATGGGGTATAGTTCTTTTGTGAGTGGAAAGCCATTACTTGTCTGGCATGTTCATGGGCAGCAAGGGCTTTGTTGTGTGTCACAGTGAGAGTTTTTAGCCTTGTTTCTACTGCTGGGAGAGTGGAAGGTGGGAGTATGGATGGGAAAGCAACAGGTTCATATCCCATCATGAGATAGAATGGTGATTGGTTGGTGACAGAATGGGGGCAATGATTGTGCATGAATTCTGCATGGGAGATCTTCTCTGTCCAAGATGTGGGGTTGTTTCTGCAGAATATTTGGAGGTAAGTTTCAACTTCTTGATTAACTCACTTGATTTCTCCATTGGTTTGAGGGTGATAAGCTGTGGATAAGGATAGATCATATTTGAGGAGTTTTGCAAGTTTCTTGGAGAACACAGATGTGAATTTGGAGCTCTGATCTGAGATGATTTTGTCATATAGTCCAAAATATGTATACACTTTGAGGAAAAAAAGAGCAGCTATGCATACTGCAGTAATGGTCTTCTTGGTGGGGCAAAGAATTACCCCCTTCATAAGTCCATGGTTGATCATGACCAAGAGAGAATCAAAGCCATCCAAAGTGGGGAGGTCAGTGATGAAATCATAGGAGACTTGTTGGAAGGGTCAGGTGGCCATGGACAGGATTGGGGTGAGTGGCAGGATGGTGGGATGGGTATTTGCCTTGTTTTGTTGGCAAGTGGCATAGTCATTGATATAGTTTTTGACAAAATGAGCAAGATCTGGCCACCAGAACTCAGCAGCAATGAGCTGGTGGGTCTTGAGACAACCAGGATATCCCATAGTTTTATGATCATGACACTGTTGGATGATAGAGTGGCAAAGGTCCCCTTCTGGGAGAACATATATATGACCTTGGTAGATCATCACTGACCAGTTGGAAGTTGGCAAGGCAAGAGCAGAGGGGAAGTGTTACAGTTGTCCATCTTTACCTCAGACTTTTTCTTATTTCCTTTCAACACAACCATACATTTCCCTTTGCTCATACCAGCTTCTTCTCCTTTCTAGCTGTGTTATATCTGGAAGACATCCTTGTCATCCCTCTATTCTTTGATTGACCCTTATCTTTGGACTAACACCTCCACAATGTTCTCTTATACATTGTGTGTTCCAATCTCTTCATTGTTTGCTAAGCCCTTCATTTGCTGGTTCAATTCCAGTGTTCTTGCTTAGCTAACCTTCTTTGTCATCTGGTCCATGCACTGGTAGTGATCTGTTTATTCTTGCTTGCTGGAAGTTTCATCTCCACTCCAATTGTGCTATAAGAACTAGCTAAGTTGCTACATGTACTCCTTAGCTAGTTCTGTGTTTATTAAAACCACTACTTGGCTCACTCATTGTGATCAGACTCTAGAACCTCTCTCTGGACATTGTGTCTTTTCATGAGTACCTCCCAGAGTCAGGGAGACTATAGGAATACCCTTGCTCAAGCATGGTAGTGCCCCATAATGTTACAGAAGAACCAGCTTGTCCCTCTAACTCTCTTTTTGAAGAGTAAGTCATCATAGCTGACCAACCCAACCCTAATCAAAGGATTGCTGGATTCTCCTCCAATCTCACTGTCCAAACCCCTTGTTCTGTCCATGCCCAAAGAGCTCTGAGAGCTTTTCTTGCCAGTTAATCACCCACCTCCTCTGCTGACCCTTTCCCTGTTGAGGGAGACTCTGACATCAAGGTCAAAGACCTACCTGACACTCCCCCATATCCATGACCATTGTTTATAACCCAGGGACTGTTTTCCCCATCCCAGTCACCCCTTCATCTCACCCCTTCTCCCCTGTCACTATGATGACAACATCCAAACTGTTAAACTTGGACAACATGCTCTGAGTGTAACTCCAGAACACCAGAGTTGTTGTATTGGTGGTCCAGGACTTGTCTTCACCTTATGTGGTGCACCTTGCATAGATCCAGTGTCCCAATTTTGAAGGGTCAGAGCTCAGATGAGAGTTACTAAGAACTCAAGTCAGAGAGACAATGAACAGGACAAGGAGAGTCAAGTTCAGTTGGATGGAGTGGAATGAAGATCAGACAAGGGAGGAGAACATCAAGTTCTGTTGATATTCAGACTGAGGAATATAGAACAGAAGTATGGAGATTATATACTAGAATTAGAGGTAGATTACTAAGATGGAAACAAGATTGGGTAGACATACAATGTGCAAAGATACAGAGGTAAAACAGGAGTGACAGAGTATCAAGGTAAAACAAGAATGGAGAGATATCAGAATGACATAGGAATGGAGATATCAGGATGACAGGGGGATGGAGATGTCAGAGTGACATAAGAACAGAGGTGTCAGAAGACAAGGGAACTGAGATGTCAAGGTGAAACATATTCAGAGAAGTAAATAACAGAAGTCCAGAGTTGGTCCAGAGTAAGAAAGACAGGACTTGGCAAGTAAAGATGATCCAGAATTGATTAAGATAGTCTGGAGTTGAGTCTGGAGGACTGGAGTTTGACTTGGTGGATCAGTGCCATGAAAGGACATTTCAAGGCCAACAATTCTATCTTCTTCCCTGACCCCCCAAAGATCTATACCCTCCTCAACAAGATGGGAGGAGGACCTGGTGTCCATTTCACCAAAAAATGGTACCTTCTTTTACAGAACCCCACCACCAAGAAGGAAAATAAGACCTTTGACAAGGTAGTCAAAGACTTCAAGTCCATCTTCATCCTCTATGATGTCAAGGGAACTGCTAGACAAACCCTTGATACCCTCTGACAGAATGTTGTCCAAAACCCATGAGACAAGAGAATAGTCAACAACTATAAGCTCCAAGATTATGTCCAAAACTTCTCAAATGCTGTCCTTTGTACCAAACTTGAGGACTCCTCAGTCATTTGCTAGAAATTTGCCCAGGAATTATACCTCCCTCTTTGCTGTCTTGTCTTTTCCCAGAAAGACCTACCAGATACCTATGAAAAATGGGTCAAAGATGCCAAGAAGTTTACCAAACATCTTGAGATGGATAACAACATCCTGAAAGGAACTGACTGCCCCCCATTTCCATCCTCTTCCTCCCATACAAGAGACCCCAATGCAATGGACATGGACATTCTCAATCTCTCTCCTGTAAAGCACTCACTGCCTATACAACCATCTCTGCTTCATCTGCAAGAAACCTGGATGCTCATCCCATAATCATGCCAACCACCTGAACCAACCCTGAGGCAGATACCCCCCTCTTACTCCATCCACCTCCAGAATCCAAACAGTCAAAACCACACAACCCTCTGAATTGGCACAGTATGTGCATAGCCTGAAGGCTAAGGGAAGGGACCCCCAACAGATCCTACAAGTCCTCCATGCATGCTTTGACCAAGGAGAAGAAGAAGTTGAAGAAGTACAATCCACCACCCTAGTTGAGGGCAAGGATTTTTGAAATGAAAGGATGCTTCAATGTCTCCCCTTCTCCATCTTTTAGCTCCTGTATTATTAGCAGAACCTTCCAAAGAACAATATGAGTGCATTTGTCCCTTTTTCATGGAGCAAAAATCATCAACCCCTCTGCACTGATTGACTGTGGAGCTACTGGAAACTTCATTGATCAATCCCTTGTCCAACAACTATCCCTACCCACTTGACCCCTCCCCAAACTAATAAAAGTATATAACATAGATGGAACTGAGAACTGACTAGGAACCATCAAAGTCAAAGTCTCCACTTGTTTCTCCTTTCCTGACCATAGCAAGACCCTTGACCTGATGGTTGTAGGATGTGGACAATCCAAAGTAATCTTAGGAATGCCCTGGCTACAAACCAACAATCCTAGAATCAATTAGACCACTGGAACCCTCTCCCTCCCTGACCCCTCTCACCCCACTTGCAAACTGTATGATACTATCCCCTCCCAATATCTAATATGCTGGTTAGGTATAGACCCAAATAAGAAGATCTCTTCTCAATTAAAGAAACAAGAAGCCTGGCTGAATGCAGAGCATATCAACAAGACAACCCTCTCCACCAAAATTGCTAGCCAGACTCAACAAGATCAGAAAGTTGTTCCTGAAGTTTTCTTCTCTTTTACAGATGTATTTGCCAAGAAGATCCATGACCTCCTCCCCCCATCTTACCCATTTGACCATGCCATTGAACTCAAGAATTCCTTCTCCCCTCATATGGTGAAGACCTACCCACTGAACCTGCAGGAGCAAGAGGCATGTAAAGCCTTTGTTGAGGAACATCTGAGGACTGAATACATTGTTCCATTGAAATCTCCCCATGCCTCACCCTTCTTCTTCATTCCCAAGAAAGATGGCTCTCTTCACCCTTGTCAAAATCACTGATATCTGAACAAACATACTATTAAGAATGCTTACCCCCTTCCTCTGATCTCTGATCTCATTGACAAACTCAAGGACTCCACTATTTTCACTAAGTTTGATGTCCACTGGGGATACAATAACATTCACATTTGCCCAGAGGACACCTGAAAAGCTGCCTTCATCACCCCTTTAGGTCTATTTGAACCTACCATCATGTTCTTCAGCCTGTGTAACTTTTCAGTGACATTCCAAGTCTTTATGAACCATTCCTTCCAAGATCTCATTGCCAAAGGTTGGTTAGTCATTTACATGGACAATATCCTAATCAATTCCTCCAACCTCTCTATCCACCATGCCAATAATAAACATGTCCTTGAATGGATGTGCAACCTCCATTTGTCCCTGAAGCTATCCAAATGCACATTCAACATTCCCAAGGTGGAATACCTTGGGATGATAGTTGGCAGTGGCAACACAAAGATGGACCCTGTCAAACTGTCCACCATCATGAAATGGAACTTCCCATTCAATGTCAAGGGAATTTATTTCTTCATAGGTTTCCATAACTTCTATCACAAGTTCATCCCTAACTTCTCCCTCATTGCCGCCCCTCTCCACCTCCTTACCCAGGCCCAACAGCCTCAGATATAGGAATCCAACCAAGAATCTGCCTTCCATTCCCTTTAAAGGATTTTCACTGCAGAATCTGTTTTACTCCTCTCCAATGTTACCAAACTGTTCACCCTGATGTCAGATGCTTCCCTCACTGTGGTAGGTGCTATATTGATGCAGCCAGATGCCAATGGTGACCTTCACCCTTGTGCTTACTTTTCAAAGACATTACGCTCTGCTGAGTGTAACTATTGTTGGAGATCAGCCTGTCATATCATACATAGCTACCATTTTTCATGCTACACTCACTTGATTACCATATATGGACACTGTTCATTTACTACACATTACACCACACTGCACCTTCCCTCCAGTCTACTATTACTCAACTGGAGGTAAGCTGCATCTGCACCCACTGTCATTACCTCACATACTAATGTACCTAGGACTTACCATCCATATGCTCTAGCTTGCCCAGTCTCTAACAAGTTATGAGCCCTGCCCAGTGCAGGTTACTTAGAATACCCACTCCTCACCACAGACCTAGGCATCTAGCAGAGCCACCTGTGTCCAGGAACCAAACCATGTCCTGACACACATCACAAGGCCACACAGACCACCCATAAGGCAGCATTGGTATCCTCCATCCAGCTCAATTCATGCCAAACCAGGCTGCAGGCATCCCACTGCCCCCCTCACATACCAACTCTCATTCACCATCACCTCATCCAACTGTTGCCATTACCATTGATGAACCAACATCAGACAAAGATGAAACACACTTCATGCTAAAAAAATCCATCAATCCATCCAAATCCATCCACCTTACCCACATCAAACCCAAACTCAATGGATCAAACTACTGTTATGGCTAACCTGGATAGTGATAGACATATTCTCCATTTAAGTTTCAGAAGATCAAGAGTTCTTCCTTTGGTCTAATTCAAAGGGCGTCATCGATGTAGAACCTGATAAGATTTCAAGGAGCACTCACTCAGAGTAGAGCGGAGTTTTCAAGAGAAAGGAATATGGATTTCCAGAGGAGACTAGACTAAGGTACATGGTTACAAGGACAAGGTTTAAATAAGTACAAGATTGATGCACGGACCAAGTTAAGGGTAGGCATAGAATGGAATGGAATGTGATAGAAATTGGATGATCAGTAAGGTGGAATGACTAACGAGAATCCATGACTTGAACATGGGAAAGTAAAGGTTAGTCAGCCAAAGGCAGTGATGGGGAGAAAGCAATAAAGCAGAGACAAGAAAATAAGTCGGAGATGGAAGAAAAGAATGAGTTGTAACATAACCCCCTTTGTGTGATTGACCCCCGAGTCAATCTATCTTACAGGTTACAGTCTGGTCCAACTGGGGATCCGGTCATGTTGGCATAGGTGGTATCATTGTACGGATTGTCTTCAGGAGATGGCGATCTGGGAGGAGAAAGAGGTGGTGGTCAACGACAAGGTATGTATCCTCCAGTGGAGATGTGAGCAGTGTTCCATCTATAAGAGTGGCGATGAGGAGGGGATGAGGACAAATCTGAGGAGACATTGTGAGGAGTTTGGCGAGCAGGACAGAGAGATTGCTTATGTCCTGGAGCCCATCAAAGACAGATGGGGCATTGGTACAAGGAGCATTCCACTTGAGTATGTCCTAGGAACCTGCAGTGAAAGCAGGTGAACTGGTAGAGAGAATGAGAAGGAGAAAGAGGAGTGTGT
The DNA here is from genome assembly GCA_038089195.1 of Brasilioporus rufonigricans. NCBI lineage: Eukaryota > Fungi > Basidiomycota > Agaricomycetes > Boletales > Boletaceae > Brasilioporus > Brasilioporus rufonigricans. The sequence continues at coordinate 23,603 of JBBPKJ010000436.1, forward strand.
CTTCTGGCTTTGTGGAAGGCATATTCCATGTGAGTGACTGCCTGAATTTCTTCAGGATTTAGAGGGGAGGAAGACGCAGAGGAAGTAGAGGACTGTTCTGGAATGGAGAGGTGGATGGGCATATTGTTTCAGTGGTTTAGTTCTTGGAGGTAGTGGTCTACATCAGCCATGAATTCTCCTAGCTCGAGCTGGTAGGCAAGAATGCCTAAGGCTCTGGTTAATTCACTGCGAATATTGGCGATGACAGTGAAAAGAAATGCAATGGTATGGTTGGTGGACTGAATGTTTCCAATGTTCAATCATTGGGCTTGGAGAAGAATATGGTATAATGTGAGTAGAGGAGATCCCATGTCTAAATTGGTGGTGATGGGTACAGTGAGGCGTGAGTTATTCATGATGGTCTGGATACGAGCAAGATAGGGTCTGTTGGGGAAGCCATCACATACCTGATGGGCAAGAGGTGGTATGTCAACAGAGAGGACAGGGCATCTAGATGGTGAAGTTTCATTGGAGAGAATGGTTTCAGTGAGATAGACATTCCAGCCAGTGGTGGTGGCAGTGGAAGACAGGGTAATAGAAGACTCGGTGGGAGAAAGGCGAGAGGGGGAAGTATGGTTGGAGGCCATATCATTCAGAGAAGATTAATGGAAGAATCGTGAAAAGGTATGTATGAAGAGGAAGGTGAAACCAATGGAAAAGCAAGACAGGAAGAAAGAAAGGGAGAGGAAAGTGGCAAGGAGGATTTTGATTTGTTTCTTTTGCATTCAAGGGGGCACTCATGAAGAGGCACCTTGTCTTGAAGGTTTGTGAGGGGAAAAGATCTTAGAAAGTTGGTTCTTATATTCTTGGAGGACAGACTTTGAATGTTTCAGGTTAGACTCTGGTTCCCAGGAGTTATTGGCAGCAGAGTATCCTTTCCATTGGATCAAGAAGTGGAAGCCCATCAGAGTTTTCCAGTGTTTCAGGATTCATTCTACTTCAAACTCTTCATTTCTGTTTATAAGTTCCAACGGTGGTTGAGGGAAGTTCTTTCCATGAATTGGGTTTTCTTTGTATGGGGTTAGCAAAGAAGTGTGGAAAGTAGGGTACACTTTTCCCCAAGAAGTGGATAGTCAGAGTTGATAGGTGATTGGGGACAATACTTTCGTGATAAGGAAAGGTCCTTCTCGTTTAGAGGTGAACTTTGGGTTGGCAATGTTTCTTTTCAGGTTTCTTGCTTCAAGCCATACTTTTTGTCCTTTGATGAATGGAATGAACTTTTTCTTGCTTTTGGCTGCCATGGTTTGCCTGGAGAGTTCATGGGCTGCGAGGGCTTCGTTTCTGAACGTGAGAAGTTTTTTGATGTGGATGTTAGCAGCAGGTATATTAGTGGTTGAGAAGATAGAGGGAAGAGCTCGGGGTTCATATCCCATCAT
>JBBPKJ010000437.1:0-25004 GCA_038089195.1 Brasilioporus rufonigricans
ACCCGTGGGAACACTACAACTGGGTGAGCGCTGCGAAATTTTCACCCGACCGACTTTTCGTCGCCACCGCCACGTGGGACCGCGAGTCTGTTCGGGTCTATGACGCTCAGCGAGGTCGCTTTCTTGTCAACGTCGCGATCCTAGTCGGCTACTCTTTCAACAATTCCCTTGCCTGGGCGAACGATGGGAAGCGACTCTTTGCCTTGTCTCGCTACGGCAACATTCACTGTCTCGATGTCTCCACTGGGACGACGCTCTCGAAATGGCAGATTCACGGCAACGAGGATGTTACATGCATCGCTCTGGCAAGCAACGGCACGTTCATTGCAGCCTCCGACAATTCATCTGTCTCGTTCTGGGATACCACGACGCAAGAACAAATCGGGTCCGTCATCCAGCACACTGACAAGGTCCGGTGTATGGCGATATCAGAAAACTTGGACCTTGTGATCTGCGGAGACAAGACGAGCACCCTTCGCAACATCTGCGACATTCTTCCCTCGTCCTACATCAACAATGTAAGTGACTTTGGCTCGTCAGACTGATATTACCCAATTTAAACTGCCGTCCATTAGATACAAAAAATAGCGAGACCTGATGAGGCCGTCCAACAGCTGGACATCCAGCCCGCTGAATCTCAGCTAACCGATCAAGAAAAGGAAAACCTTATCCGGTTCTTACGTGCACAGTTGGAGAACTCAAGTATGTCCAACGTCACCCTGGTTTATATCCTTTGGGATTCACGTCTACTAGGTAGCAGTATCGCGCGACTCGAAAAGAACAATCAGGAACTCCGCAACGAGCTCGCCAAATCTCAACTCACAGCCGACGAGCAAAACAAAATCATCAAGTCACAGGAGACGACCGCAAGTGGGTTTATCGTCACGCAGCCTTGTGTTTCCTTCATCGATTTTCTATTAAACATGTTAGACAACGAAATCACGCATCTCAAACACACCAACCAGCAACTCGTCCGGATCGTCCGTGCACACGAGCAAAAACATCAATGCGAAGCATTATATGCTCAAGGTCGCATATTTGACGCCGCAGAGTCTCTTCTCGAGATGGAAAATACCATGGATATGGATGTCAAGACGAACAAATTACTTTTCGACTGGTCGGTCGGTGGGTTTAGGCGTCAAACGTTGGGATGGAGTGTTTGATTTTCTCCACTAGAATTTACACAGCAATGCATCAAGACATTAGGGAGGATTGGAGACGAGGCGTCGAACGCTGGGAAATTGGACAAAGTACTTGCGGCCTACTCTACTTCACTGTCGCTCAGTCCTTTGACTCCAAACGCGGTATTGATGAAGTGGGTAAAGGCGATCTTACCTGGCCGTTCAGCACATGAAGTGTTAAGTGCTGCGATGAAGGTATGCCTTCGGTAGTTGCAATACCAACATTAACCCCAGGGTCAGTTCAAGGTGCCAAGATTTTTGGTTTACCGTGCCATCTGCGACGTACTCGAAGAGGACGGCCGACTCACGGAGACGGTCGAGTGTTTTCAACAAATGAAGAACGAGCTACCAGACGACTTGAGCACACGCGAGTCAGCGGAGTGGGAAGTTGGTGCGTGGTTGCAGCAACGTAGGAAGGGCTGACTCGAACCTGTTGGTCAGACTTTCGAGGACGTTGTGTCGAGAAGCTTGTGAAGCTTGGCGACACCGCGAGGGACACCAAGAAGCATGACGAAGCCATAAAATACTACTCGAATGCACTATCGCTCGATCCGACAAACCGTCATGAAATTCTCCTCGAGTACAGTAACGAGGTATGGATTGTATTTCATGCCAAGTCAAATGTACCTTGCTGATCCATCCCATCAGTTCATCAAGCTTGACCCATCATCATATAAAGGGTACGAAGAGAAGCATGCTGCATTAAATGGAATGGGCTGTTACAGCGAGGCATTTCAGGCATTCCAGATGATGCTCTTGAAACTTGAACAATCACCCGATCCTAAATTACGCGGTGAGTCATTCCTTCAAAAGGGAACCTCCCTGAAAATGTTGATTAATTGTGGACAGAACTTCGTCATCGATATGTCGATGCGACATCTGCGATTCAAAAGGAGGTCGAGGAGGCCATACGTTGCTTGCCGACTGTGCTCATCGACACCAATACTGGTCGTCCCTTTGACAAAACACAACAAGCTGCAGCCTTCGAGGAATTGCCGATCTACGATGAGCTACGGTCTTCGATGGTTATGGGGCTCGACTATCCACGTATTCAGACAGAAGTCAAGGAGTTCTACCGCTATGTGATGTTCTCGCACAAATGGCAACCCGGTGAACCAACATTCCAACAAATCGAGAACACCTCGGTCTACAAGCTACCATCATCTCCAACGTTCGACAAGCTACGAAATTTCTGCCAGCTTGTAGTCAGTCTTCACTTCAAGTGGGCTTGGAGCGACACATGTTGTGTCAATCAACTCGACAAGGGGGTCCTGCAAGAATCGATTATCGCAATGTTCAGGTGGTATCATTACTCGTCCCTCACCGTTGTCCACCTTCTCGGTGTCTTGTCGGAATCACAGGAAGTCGGTTGTCTGTGGAGGAGCATCTGGAACACTCGTGGATGGACATACCAGGAATATATTGCCTCCAGGGTTGTGCAGTTCTACACTGAGGACTGGAAGCTGTACCTTGGACTAGAAATATTCAACCACAAAGAATCACCCATAGTCCTTTCGGAGATGCAACAGGCAACGAACTTTACCACCCAGGAGTTGACAACTCTGCGACCAGGCTTGAGCAGGGCACGCGAGAAGCTTTACCTGGCTTCGAGACGGCAAACGACACGCGAGGAGGATATGGCGTACTCGTTATTTGGGATCTTCAATATTGCACTTCCGGTCATGTATGGCGAGGGTAATCAGGCGGTCGGTCGTCTGTTAGAGCATATCCTGACACGTTCGGATGATGTCACCCTCCTCGCTTGGACTGGACAGTGTGGTAGTCACCACAGCTACCTCCCCGCCGATCTTACCGTTTACAACAAAATTATGTCGCCGCATGTTCCACCACCCATCGAGACAGCCGAAATGGATGGCATGGTCTCGACATTGCATGTATCCTTGGCTGACTACTCTCTTACTGTACCACTGTACCAGCGGCTCCATGACCTCCCCCCATTATCGCTTGTTGCCGGTCGACTGAGACTTCCAGGCGTTGTTTTTCCCCTCGCCAATCTCCTCTCTATCGCAAAATCAGATCCGGTGTCTGACCTACCTGTTTACCGTGCGACGACATCGTTGCTCGGGGATATAGAGATCAAGACTACGGATAACCTATCAGGGATAGAAGGTCTACTTCTCGTTCACCCTTGGATTAGTCCGCTTCTTGACCAGGACTTCTTGAGCGGGGTCGCTCAGTTTGATCTTGCCACACGTGCACTGCGGCTCGTCGTCCGGCTTAGGCAGCCATTTGGCGCACTCTTACTCGCTCCGTTGGCGCGCGGGCGGTACAGACGGGTTGCGACGGATAGTTTGATCATGGTTCGAGTCCGTGAGGAGACATTGCTGAGCGAGTTGATGGGCGGGATCGGTACGGTCGACATACAGTAGCAGCTTGACGATCTCGGACGTTGGACGACGGACTATTATATTCAACTCACAGTCGAGTCGCTTTCTTTTTCGTCACGTCTAAGGACCGTTCTACGTCGTGGTTTGGACGCGTGTAGCATTTATACCCCCCGAAGAACGTCCAGTCCGTGTCCTAGACTAAAACACTCCATATTCACCCAATGAACGATGCGCTACATCCTGCCCCCTTTCAAAGGTAGCCCGGGCCCAGCACGGCGTAGCCTTGAAGAAAAGGAGGTTCTGGAATCCAAGACCCATGATATCAATGATGATGCCAGTCGTGATGTCGGCACCTGGGGCAACTACATTCAACAATAAAAAGTGGTTGTTAAGATGAGTAGAAAGTGACACACGAAGCATTTGATGCCACAAGGTGACGCATTCCAGGGAGACATCAGGTGGTGGTTTAAAGTTCTGTTACTAGCAAATGAAGTGGTGATATGCAAAGGATGCAACATGCCGGCATTGGGCTCTGTTGAATATACATTCGTCAAGTTTGTGTGATGAGTGTCGAGTAACACTGAGGATGGAGACCTCTCTTCACCGATCGATTCGGGTGGATGATGGCAGGGAGGTTGGGTTGCCAATGGACGTATGGGCCACTGTTTCCAGCGTCGTGGTGTCGAGAAATGGGAAGTGGATCGCGAGCGGGACATGGAATGGCTGGGTGACGATGTGGAATGTAGAGACGCACGAAAAAGTGACCGAGTTCAAAGGAGACAGTAGAGAAGTGCAAGCAGTGGACATCTCGCCAGACGCGACGAGAATCGTGACCGGATCCTCGTGGAACAAGACTGCCTGCGTTTGGTCGCGCTCGACGGGCAAGCGACTCGGCCCATGGGAACACGAACACTGGGTGGTTGGTCACTTTGTCGTGGGTCTCCGCGTCCCACACCTGCAGCCTACCATTTCCGTATCGCTGACAATCCGCCTCCCATCTCGTGACCCCGCGATCATGTCGCTTAGTCATTATTTTTGTCTTGGTACACACTCCCACGGGTGTCCCACCGTCCATTCATCGTACCTATTCAAACCTTCTCTTTGAGAGTCTTGTTCCTCTCTGATCGTGTTACTCCGACCTTGGCCTGAGCACGTATGTAACTGCTTATAGGCAGAATGCAGGTGCATCGCTGTGGCGGTGCAGCTGCAGCCTCAGCATGGTATCAAACCTTCTGACTACCAACCTTGTGAGTTACACGTACCCTCAATGATGGCGCTCCGCAGCCATGTGGAGTAAAATCGTTTGTCTTCCCATCACATTATGGTGGTCGCTACGAGTAACAGAAAATCGGAACCAGAAAGCATTCAACGAGCAACAGTGGCGCTGATGGTCACACACTCGCGGTAGTTTCATCCGGTCATAACTTTCATTGGGGTAAGGCTTGAGGTGATGTTAGGGTCACTGGCAACGTAGAGACACCGATACCATCCAGGTGTTACTACTAACACCCTCAGGGTTTCACCATTCTCCTTGCGGAAACCATAGAAACTCGTGAGTTGCCATGTGGATTGAGGATCGATCATTAAGAGCTGGCTGCAACTTACGCGATTGTGGCAAGCTTTGTCTTAGACCCATTAGGACTGTTTGCTGGTTATCTCGCACACAGCGCGTGATACACATGACTCGAGCACTTGCTCCGGCGCTTCCGTCTAAATGGTCTCCTGCTCAGGGTGGCCGTTGTCATGCCTCGAATACGTGACCAGTGGAGCAAGAAGTCCAAGCATTCTTGCACGACACTTATCATCACATGGCTGGACCAGCACTCTGTCATCCATACGGTGGCTTTGGCGTCATGATTGCTGTATTAAAGACGAGCAAGTTAATGCCAAAGCTTCATCGAGCGTTCTTTTCTTTCTCTTTGTGACATTTGCATCTCTAGAATGCGCTTTACTCTTGCAACGTCTGTCGCTACACTGGTGGTTTTGGTCACTGCAGCACCCCCCCGCGCCGGGCCAAGGGTCGGCACAGCAATTCAAATCATCAAACGTTCTTGGTTGGTCAACACCGACGAGGGCGTTGACGTCGATGTCTTAAACTCCCATATTGCATCAATCAAGGTGTACGTTATATGCACCAGCACATACCATTTACTTGACTGTCCTTTTCAGTAAGATCCGTCAAGGCTTCGAGAACTTTGAGAAGAACACTGGGTCGGCACACCCTTCCGCTCTGAAAGGGCCCTGGAAACGCGGGGCTGGGGATGCCTTGATGGACGACAATAGTCAGCTCTGGTACGGTACTATTTCGGTCGGTAACCCTGCGAAATCATTCACTGGTAGGTCCTCCTTGCACCCGCTATGGACATCTACCTAACTTCTGTTCAGTCGATTTTGACACCGGTTCTAGGTATGTGTTTGCTATAAAGCACCTTGCACCCTCTTTTTCAATTTAGCAACAGCGACCTTTTCCTGCCAGGGTCTGGCTGTGATTCGACTTGCATGGGTCACACAATCTGGGATCCTAGTTCTTCTTCAAGCTCAAAAGACGTGGGTAAGACATTCACGCTCCAGTACGGAGATAGATCCACTGTCTCAGGTGAACAATACACCGACACCGTGTCCATTGCTGGCTTTATTGTATGCTCTGTACAGCTTGTCCGTGTGACCATCTCTAACGATCAAGTAGGCAAGCTCTCAAACTGTTGGCGCCGCAAACACGTACTCTTCTGGGTTCCAAAGTTCTCAATTTCCTGCAGACGGTTTGATGGGAATGGCTTTCCAGTCTATCTCGTCTTTTGGCGCTAGTCCCGTCTTCCAGACACTCGTCTCTGATAAGCAGGTGACCGATTCAGTGTTTTCATTCAAGCTCTCGTCCTCTGGAGCTGAGTTATATATCGGTGGATCGAACTCTGCGCTGTACACTGGTGACTTCACATATACCCCTGTGACACAGCAGGTGGGCTGAAGTATGAGTGTACATGGAGATGCACTAATATTAGTCATTCAGGGCTATTGGCAGGTGAAAATGGACAACGTTCAGGGAAGCGGTCAGACCCTCCTGAGCAATGTCGACGCGATCATCGACACTGGTACCACCCTCATTGTTGGTACTCCATCTCAAGTTTCACAGCTGTACAGTGCTCTTGGTGGTCAGGCTGCATCGAGCAGCGTCGGGTCTGGTTTCTATACCTGTCAGTCCGGTTCCCAATGAGTACAATGACTTTATTGACGCCTCATAGTCCCGTGCAGTTCTTTCCCAAGCATTAGCCTCGGTTTCGGCGGTACGTCGTTCCCAATACCTGCTTCGGCCCTCAATCTTGGACCGGTTTCGTCTGGCTCGTCTGACTGCGTCAGTGGCCTTGTTGGGCAGGACATGGGTAGTTGTGAGTTTTCTTATTCACCATTTCTTATCGTTCTCGACTGATTTCTCCTTCCTCGCGATTAGCGTTCTGGATTATCGGAGATGTTTTCCTCCAGGGCGTGTACATCGCATTCGATGTCGGTAACTCGCGCGTCGGATTTGCAAAGCTTGCATGAGCGTCGCAAGGAGCAGGTTGATACCCCACCTACCGTCGCGTTGTATATAACTACCCGACTTGTTTGTTTATTCGTCGTGGTTTTCATTTATCATGGAACGAGGTGGTATGCAGTGACGGGTTGATGATTGCATCTATGAGACACACGTCGTTGTCAGGCGACATACGATACTCCGCTGTCTCAGCCAACGTTTGCCAACGGTCGCCGTATACGGTAAGAATTGCTCCCTTGCCCGTGTTCGTCTTTGCAGTCTTGTGTATGCATCCCCTTCGTCATATTCCAGACGTGAACCGTCCACTGACCAAATGCATAGTCAACTTGAACTAGCGATTAATTGAAACGTCCACGATAGCACACTGCATTGCAAGAAAATTCATACGGTTCGTTATGGTAAACAAGGACAAAACGTGAATCATTAACGGCACGTCAAACTTTCGTTCCATTCATCAGATCCGACACCCTCCGCAACGACGAAAAGCCTGTGCGGATCATACTTGTCCTTGATGGCTTTCAAGGTCGAATAGTGCGAACCGAAAAAGGTCTCCTGCCAATTGACCTCGAACAAGGATGCCTATGGCGCGAGTCAAGTAAACATACATGATCCTGGGTCAGACATGCTGGACGAACCTCGTTGAAGTAAGCGCCATCATTGGGTGTGATGTCGTGCATCTCCTTGATCCATCCTTGAAGCTGGGAAATCTTTCCTTGGATGTCTGTCGAAGATGTCCCATCCTCCCACGCGATATGACACACGGTTTGGATTACCGCATTCCGCCAGGCGGGATTCAACCCAGCAGAATCGGGGCTAAACTGGCTGACCTTCCCGCCTGCGATCGTGCTACATCGATGATTATTGTTCCAAATCGTCAGTCAATCACCGAAGAAAGGAATGTTAGACGTACTTGAAAGAAGCATTACAGCCAAGAAGGATGTCCGCGACTTCGGCATACCTGTTTGCGACGGTGTCCCGCGAGAGAAGTCTTGATGTGATCATGATATTTCCACCGTTCAGGACGGCATTGCTGCTGGACAGAGCCAGATACAGCTCATACCACGAAGGAACATAGGATATTTGTTCCACGGATACAACACCGAACGGCTCTAGGGAAGCTGTGTAGTCTCGCCAAGCTCGGGTAGTTGCCGTTGCGGTTTCGTTCGTCATATTGGGTCCAACATAGAAGAAACCTAATTGTTGGCCAGATATGTCCCCATATCCCCCCCAACCGTCGTCTGTGAGTTGGGTTTGATAGCGCAGAAACCCACCAACGAGCTCTGGGAGCATCGACGAATTCGTGACGTTTGCTTGATATGAGTAGAACTGGCAGGGAACAGATGGGTATGTGCGGTAAGTGACAGAGGTGACAATTCCGTATGTGGATCCACCTCCTCCACGCAAAGCCCAGAAGAGATCCGGATTCTGATATTTGTTAACAGTCCGGAATTGACCGGTGGAGAGAACTACAGATATTTCTATTGTGTTGTCGACACCTTAGATAGGTCGGTTAGTTCAGTAAACAAGAAACTCCCTAAAAAACGTACCAAGGCCGTAGCTGGGGGAGAGTGCAGAGTGACCTCCGCCTGCTAGCCATCCCCCAGATGAACCAATGGATCCATTCGAACATACGCCACCGACCATCAAGCGTCCATAGTTATTGACGACGGCGTATGCCTCATGCCATTGAACCCCAGCTCCGAGCGTTACAGCTACTCGAAACAAGCGATCAGAAAAATTCTAAAGCGGATTCCGGATGAACCTACCCTCGTACGTCTCGTTCGTCGGCGCTCCCTGAGGTACAAACGTGGAATTGTACGTGATATTCTTCATGTTATGTGTCCACACCACAAATGAACCTCGCGCCGCACTACGCCCAAGGTAATCATGGCTGTTCGGGCATCATTTGTCAGATCATGCCTACGACATACAGTTCCACGTTGAGTGAGACGGCCTACCCAGTGTTCTTGACAACAAGCTTCAAGTTTTGTTGCACCGCAAAGGTGACTGCAGCCTGTATGTCCTCCACGGAGCGCGCGTCTACCCCAATGACTGGTATACTCCCTTGTCCGCAGGTGCCAGTGATAGTCGTATTGGGATAACACGCGTCGATGGTGCCGTTCGGGAACATGAACGTCTCAAAATTTGGTGCTTCCATGGATCCGGGCAATGAGGAGCGCCAGTTGCCATCGTACCAATTCGCAAGGACCTCACTGCAGTTTCCAGATGGGTTGGAGGATGGATAGCACGCTGACGCACTGGGACGGGGATAGATGAGCGGTTGGGAGATCCGGGACTGGAGTTGGGAGAATGTAGAGGCGGAAGGCCAGCAGGATTGGCCATAGGTACAAAGACACCCCGAACTATTAGCCCAAGCGGTCACGGGCTTCCCTATTGCGAGAAGTGCAAGTGCACACAGGACTTTCATTCCTGCTCGTTCAAGAGGATGAAACATGTAGTACACACCTGTTAGGACTCCGAAGTCGTTCGGTTCCCAGCCATGTACTCGGAAAGTTCAAACACCCTGATGGACAAACAAAAGCTTTTGACGGCATTCAGTGCAATCCTGTGTTACCGAGCGTTTGCCGAATCGGAGTTTAGAAATGACCCCGGCACTAGCAAGCTGTCGAGCTTCCATGAGGGAGCTCCCCTTGTTCCAGACTCACCGAACAATTTTACGGTGCACTTTTTCTCGTCGAGCGGTTCTATGATCCACATTCAACTTGTTCCTGACACCTCCCGTGTGCCCCATAACGCTCCCTCAGTGCCCTTCCTGCCATATTTGAATAGAGACAATTCTGTTTGTGCCTATCGTCATCCATGCGAACTTACTCCTAGTTGTAACTCGTTGGGCTTCCAAAGATACCCTTCCAGAGTATGTCCCCCGCTTGCTAGAGGTGTATTTACATTTCCGCTGGAGAAATGATGTTTGGAAACCACCAGTAGGTCACGTCTAAGACAAGATAAGTGATGGACTCCTTTCGCATGGTGTGATACATCACACGCTACGCTTGCACGTCCCAAGAACCTCGTCCAGACACGGTAATGGGACCTGACAGTAAGATTAACGATGATCCAAGGATTTACTCTCCTGTATTTGGATGATGCGCATACATCAGATCGAACCTTGATGCCCGGCGAACCTCTTCATCTCTGCTTTCACTAATCTCCGTATCAGCGTGATACTTTTGCAGATCGTTCTTGATCACCTCGGCACTGAATACTTAAGACCGTGTAAGAGGCTAAGTGACCGACTTCTACCTAGGACGGTATCGCATGGAGAGTTGTTCAGCATGGTGTTTGAGCCGAGGATGGACGAATCACATTTGCGTGAGGTCATGGGCATCTCAGCTTAGGGACCGTCGTGAGCAACACTTCATTGATTCTTATTAGTTTGACCGATTCAGTGTTTTCATTCAAATTCTTGTCTTTTGGAGCAGAGTTGTATATCACTGGATCGACCACCTCACATGTGCCCCTGCAACGCAGCAGGTAAGCTGAGGTGTTAGTGTACGTGGACATGCACTAATAATGATCATGCAGGGTTATTGGCAGATGAGCATGGCCAGCGTTCAGTCAGACCACCCTGAGTAACGGTGATGCCATCATCGGCACCGGTACCACTCCTCGTCGTTGGTACTCCTCGCATGTTTCATGGCTGTACTGCCTGGGTGCCCTTAGTGGTCAGGTTGCACCCGGGCCAACCAGCGTCGGGTCTGGTTTCCATACCTGTGAGTCTGGTTTGCGGTGCGTACCGCCGCTTCATGTCACTCTATCGTTCTATACAGTTCTTTTCTGCTGTCAACCACAGTTTTGGCGGCACGTCATTCCTGATATCTGCTTCAACCCTCGGCCTTGGACCTGTTTCGTCTGGCTCGTTCGATTGCGTTGATGGTATCGTTGGGCAGGACATCGGGAGCTGTGAGTTTTACTATTCACCATTTCTTGCTGTTCTCGACTGATCTCCTCCTCCTCACGGTCAGCGTTCTGGATTATCGGAGATGTTTTCCTCCACTGGGTGCGTGTACACTGCATTCGATGTTGGTAACTCGCGGGGAGGGTTTGCAAACCTTGCCTGAGCACCACACCTTAGGAATAGGTTGATATCCCTACCCACCGTCGTGTTATGTATAACTACTTGATTTGTTTGTTTATTCATCGTGGTTTTCGTTTATCATGGAATGTATGTGTTCTTTCAGATAGTATGCTGATTGCAACTATAAGGCGCACGTCCCTGCCAGGTGAAATACAATCCCCAACGGTCTTAGCGAACGTTCGTTAATAGTCGCTGTGGGCTGTAAGACTTGTCCCTTGCCCGTATTTACCTTTGCAATCTTGTGTATGGGTCCCCTTTGTCATATTCCAAACGTGAACTGTCCACTGACCAAATGCATAGTCAACTTGAACCAACGATCAATTGAAACCTCTGGGTCATGGCACACCGCGTTGCACGAAAGTTCATACGGTTCATCATGGGGGTTAAGAAAAGACAGAGCATGAATCAATAACGGCACGTCAAACTCTCGTTCCATTCATCAGATCCGACACCCTCCGCAACGACGAAAAGCCTGTGTGGATCATACTTGTCCTTGATGTCTTTCAGGGTCGAATAGTGCGAACCGAAAAAGGTCTCCTGCCAATTGATCTCGAACAAGAACGCCTGTGAAGCGAGGCGAGTAAACATACATGATTCCAGGTCGGATGCGCCGGACGAACCTCGTTGAAGTAAGCGCCATCATTGGGTGTGACGCCATACATCGCCTTGATCCATCCCTTAAGCTGGGAAATCTTTCCTTGGATGTCTGTCGAGGACCTGCCATCCTCCCATGTGACGGTACATACGGTTTCCACGACCGTGCTCCGCCAGACGGGATTCAACCCAGCAGAGCTAGCACCAATTTAGCTGACCTTCCCACCTGCGATTGTACTGTGTGGACGGTCACCATGACAAATCGTCAAGATATCCTAGTAGAGGATGGGTTGAGTACATACTTGATACCAGCTTGGCAGTCAACAAGGATCTTGGCAACTTCGGCGTACTTGTTCGCGAGGGTATCCCGCGAAAGAAGTCGAGACGTGATCATAAGGTTGCTACCGTTCTCGACGCCGCCACTGAATAGGGCCTGGTACAGTTCGTACCACGAAGGGATATAATACGTCTGTTCTACAGAGACGACACCGAACGGCTCTAAGGAAGCTGTGTAATTTCTCCAGGCTTGAGTGGTCGCCGTTGCAGTTTTGTTCGTCATATTGGGTCCGACCAACAAGAAATTCAATTGTTGGCCAGATATAGTTCCATATCCCCCCCAACCGTCGTCTGTGAATTGGGTTTGGTAGCGTAGCAACCTACCAACGAGCTCTGTAAGCATCGAAGAATTCGTGACATTTGCTTGATATGTGTAGAGCTGGCAGGGAACAGATGGGTATGTGCGGTAAGTGACAGAGGTGACGATTCCATATGTGGACCCTCCTCCTCCACGCAAAGCCCAGAAGAGATCCGAATTCTGATATTTGTTAACAGTCAGGAATTGACCAGTCGAGAGAACTACAGATATTTCTATCGCATTATCGACACCTAAATAGGTCAGTTAGTCCAATAAACAAGATAATTCTTGAGAAACTTACCAAGGCCATAATTGGGGGAGAGTACAGAGTGACCTCCACCTGCTAGCCATCCACCAGATGAACCGACGGAACCAACTGCAGAGATCCCACCAACCATCAAGCGTCTGTAGTTATTGACAGCGGCGTACGCCTCGTGCCACTAGACCCCAGCTCCAAGCGTCACAGCTACTCAAAATAGAGCATTCAGAAGACTCCAAAAGCGGACCGGAATTACCTACCCCCGTATGTCTCGTTTCCCGGTGCCCCCTGGGGCACAAACGTGGAACTGTACGTAATATTTTTCATGTTATGTGTCCATACCATGAATGAACCCTGTGCCGCACTGCGCCCAAGAAAATCATGGCTATTCGTGCATGCATCTGTCAGATCATGCCGATGACATACAGTCCATATCAAGTAAGATGACCTACCCAGTATTCTTGACAACCAGCTTCAAGTTTTGTTGCACCGCGAAGGTGACCGCAGCCTGAATGTCCTCCACGGAGCGTGCATCTACGCCAATAACTGACACACTCCCTTGTCCACAGGTGCCAGTGATTGTCGTGTTGAGATAACACGCATTGATGGTGCCGTTTTGAAACATAAACGTCTCGAAATTGGGTGCTTCCATGGATCTGGGAATAGAGGAGCGCCAGTTGCCATCGTACTAGCTCGCAAAGATCTCACTGCAGTTTCCGGATGGGTTAGAGGGCGGGTAGCATGTTGATGCACTGGGATGAGGATGGATGAGAGGTTGGGAGACTGGAGTCGGGAGAATGTGGAGTCGGAGGGCCAGCAGGACTGAGTATAGATACAAAGACATCCAGAACCAATAGCCAAAGCGGTCATGAGCCTCCCTATTGCGAGAAGTGCGAGTGCACACCAGGCTTTCATCCCTGCTCGTTCGAGAGGATCGATCGGGATGAATTTAATGAGGCTTTTGATGCGTTCCTTGGGGAGAAACAGTGAAGTTATATAGTCAGCACCAATGGGTAAGGATTTTCCTTATTCATGGGTTGCGGGGTGCGATCTCTGAGTTAGTGCATAGATGGACACAGGAATATGATGTTGAAGTCGGAGTTTATACACGTTGCTCCACAGGTCACCTGTTGAAGTCACGTTTGGAAGGAAACCGTCTGAGGTGCGCAGCGTGCTAATCTGTGATGACAGTATGTGGGTTCATTCCACAAGTTAATATGGCGAAATCTACCTTATTGATGGAACTGGTGTGTGCGAGCTGAGGAGTTGGTTACCAATGGACGGTGCCGGGAACTCAGGGGCAGAGGCTATTTTGCTTGGATGCTCTTGGTTGACGCTGGCTGGTCAAGGGTAAATGACATTGCTGGCAGCGGCTCAATCAATCATTCCCACAGCATCGAACGCAGTACCATTCACGCAGAGGAAGCAAGTTAGCAAGGTAGACCACAAGGTATGTGTGGTCGTGGGAATTGTCTTTGTTAACATTTCAATGGCTTACTAATCGCCAATATGTGAACTTCCCTTATGCCATTCCTATGGGTGGTGCCTGCATTGAGTGTTAATGGCCGACTAGCTCAGTTGGTTAGAGCGTCGTGCTAATACTGAATTTTAAGATTGTTCCTTGTCATCATGTGACAGTCCTAAAGTTCCGGTACGCGAAGGTCTTGGGTTCGATCCCCACGTTGGCCATCCCCTTTTTATCTGATCCTTTTTGTACTTGGGCGAAGTGTAGTTTACGACGCAGCTCAGAACACAATTTTGTTACAGTACGTAGCGGGGAAGCATCGTTGTTTAACTGTACACCGGCCCTACGAGAGTATCAAACTACTTGGATTACATCCAAATTCACCTGACTCATAACTTAAGGCTTCGTCTACAAGCTGGGTCCTATGGAGCCCGAGATTGGCAAGTGTGACACCGGATGCCAAATAGTCGGTTACAACGCCGTTTTCACGAACAGGGCAGTTTGAACAGAGATGAATGGAAGAACTCGAGCACCGAAGAAGCTGGTTGTCAAATCCAAATTCAACGAGTCTGGCACTCTGTATTCCTTCATTGACTATACAGGTGCTGTATTGTTGCTTGTATGATCTCCTGTCACTATTCTCGCGTCATCTGCATCTTGAAATGGCCGCTTGAGCCATTCATGTGACTGGATCAGAGGAACCATTGTCTGAAGGAAAGCCCGGCAAGGAACAGATTACCCAGATAAATGACTGCCAAGAATCCTGCGAGCGCTCCCAATCGAATTGGGATAGATTTGGTCGTTGATAGAAGATGTTGGGTGTTCTCCTGCGCCCTCTAGGTGGCTAATACACGGTGTAAAAGTTCTGACTCCAAGCGGGGCTAGACCACAGAGACAGGTTCAGGAGTGATATTCTGTCAGCGGGATCATTAAATGTATGACGTATGTCGCAGTTATACTCCGGTCAAGTGTCTTTTAAGTATACCCACGGATGTCTGCGTTCCTCAGCTCCGCTTAGACCCGATTTTCCTTGGTGGATAGGTTGACCTTCACAAGGTACCCCTTCTCGTCTTTGCCCGATGACAAAGGCGATGATTGGGAGGGTCATGAGCATGAAAGCCACCGGCGTAGCGGACGGGCCTGAACAGGGCCGTAAGTGGTGGCGGCACTGGCAGGGATCCCATCTGGTTGAGTAGGATGAGCGCATTCACAAATCCAGGGTCTACGTTCTTGCCTTCTCGTCTGGTGGCAGACGCCAAGAAGACGGATGACAGACCGTTTTCTTGGACTCTCATCCTAGCTGCTCTACCGTGGCTGGCCATGTGCTTTGTGTCAATATATCTTATCCTGGTTTTATTGATAATTGATAACCCGGTCATACCTCACTTATCGCCCACGAAGTGTGGTGTGCTTCCAAGAGATGATTGTGCGGGAGATATTACGTGTTTCATACTGTTGTTGCCACGCATCCATGTCAGTCAGGATAAAAAGCAGGAGCAATTTGCAATGGGATCTTTCTCTTACCTCACAAGATTTCTCGGTCAGCCGGGACGCGACTTGCTACGACCGTTGCAACCACCAGTCATCAGCGCACAAGTCGGTGGATTGGAGTGTGGTAAGCCCTGTGGTAACCGTCAACTAACAGGCCCAAGGAATTACAAAGTCACTGGGGAAGACTTGTAGCTGTGAGGGACCAAAAATATCAACGTGGTAAACTCATATTTAGCTCGAAAAATTAGCTTGCTACTCTATCTCTTTGGAAGGTAAACAACAGTGTAAACAATGTTTCTGCCGATGTTCGGCGTTTCCTCTAGTATCATTACCGTGGGACAATGTACAAAACCACAACGTTCTTTGGTCTTTGGTCTTTGGGCTCCGGGTTGACTCGGTACTGTGGGAGCATGGAAGCATTGACAGCCATGATGAATGCACGCTACTTATAGGCAGCCCCAGTGAGGAATGAAGACGTTAAGCCCACCTCACTTCCTCCTCCTGGACAGTAGTATCATTCCATGGGTACGCTGAATGTTGACGTTCATCTGAGCTCGGGAAACACTTCAGAAGGACACAGTGAGTGTGTCTCCCTGAGCCCGACATCACACAGAGACCATCCGCTGGCCAAAGTAGGCCACGTAGCATAAGATACCTCTGTGACCACTCGTCCCAATGAGAAACCGCTAGCAGATACAGACATATTGGTAGTCGATTGGGACGGTCCAGACGACCCCTTGAATCCAATAAAGTAAGCTCAGTGGATGGTTACACCTTGATTGGTCCTCCTGCACTTCTCCCAAGCTGGAGTTTCATGCAAAAGTGGACAGCGACTGCCATTGTCTCTGGATTTACATTCATTACTCCCGTGTCCTCTTCCATGATCGCTCCCGCTACTGACCAACTCGCGACACAGTTTGGAATACATAACAGTGTGGTTATTGCATCTTTTACGTCGATTTATGTGCTTGCTTTTGGTGAGTCGGGTTTCCTTCCACATTTTAGGATCCGTTTCTCATCTAAATGGTTAGCTATTGGTCCTTTATTCCTCTGCCCTTTGAGCGAGATCTACGGACGGTCCAGCGTTCTTCTACTGACAAACCTATGGCATCTCGATGTGTAGTTGTGATATCAGTCCGATATTCCTCGTCTCAGTACCATCTAGCGTGGAATCTTGCATGTGGCTTCGCACAGAATGGACCTCAATTGTTGTTGTTCCGTTTTCTCGCCGGATTAAGTGGTGGTGCTCCTCCCGCGGTATGGAACGCGCTCGAGATTGGTCCTTATTTAGCTAACCAACTGACTCTAGGTTGGCGCTGCTGTCCTTGGAGATTGCTGGCGTCCAGAGGAACGTGGTCGAGCAGTCTATATATTCTTTAATTCCAATAATTGGTGCCGTAATTGGTCCTATTACGGGTGCTTGTAGGTCGGCACCTATGCCCTCGATCATACCAACCGTTTGATTGTGCCCGTAGGATTGCAGAACGTTCAACATGGAGATGGGTGGTATGTCTGCTCATTTCGGGGCATTGATTTGGAACGTAACTTGTTGTATCTCCAGTTTTGGTCGACGAGCATCTTATGTGGAGCTCTCCAGCTGACGGGTTTTCTCTGTCTTCGAGAAAGTCAGTTCACCCAGTCGGTGATCCTGTTACGAATCGTTTATGACGCCTCCTCAGCTTATTGCCCACTCCTCTTGGAGAGGAAAGCGGAGAAAATAAGGTGGTCCATGGATGTAGAAAACGCCCCCCGCATGGAAGTGCGAACAATTTTTCATGGGACACAGGATCGTTCGTGAGTACATTAGTTTGAAGAATCGTACCATCCAGACTAAAGACTCCTAGTCAGCGAGCGATCCTGATCAAGTCACTTGTACGGCCATTTACCCAGGAACCCATCATCCAACTGCTCGGAATATACCTGACATATCTCTACGGAACCATGTACCGTGCGTCGCAATGGTGCTTTATTTTTACTATGTTCTAATCTATCATAGTATTTTTGATAACTATACCATCTACCTTCGAGGGTGTTTACCAGCACCCCGTTGGCATAGCTGGCTTACATTATATCGCACTTGGCATTGGGCTGACGGCTGCTTCGGAATTCAACACGAGAACTATGGACAACATCTATGTGTATCTCAAAAACAAAAATGGAGGTGCTGGGAAACCAGAATTCAGACTGCGTTAGTATTTTGCTTCTTCCAGCACTAGCAGATACTTATGCATTTAGTAACAGTTGCCATGTTTGTAGGAACAATTGTGCTCCCTATAGGGTTGTTCATTACAGGCTGGACAGTTCAGGCGCACACCCATTGGATAGCACCGGACATTGTGAGTGCTGCGCTCACAATCCCAGAACTATTGATTAGACTCAACGCGGCACGAATTGAATATAGGGCATCGTGGTCGTTGGTGCGGGTATCAGTCTCAATGTTCAATGTATACAGGCATATGTTATTGATGCATTTACGCTCTACGCTGCGTCTGGTGCGTTCTCGAGCAATATATTTGTGTTCCGTTGCACACTCAATCCTCATCGTTTGTGTCGGTACAGCGATGGCAGCAGTATCTTGTCTACGTTCATTGGCTTGTTGCGGATTCCCTCTGTTCGCGCCTGTGATGTACTCTGCGCTGGGGTTTGGCAAAGGATATGGTACTTGCCGTGATCGCCGTCCTCGTCGGTTGTCCTGCGTGAGTCCCAACCCTTAGCTTGGATGGTGCACTCGACCGATTTCTCTTCGTTGTAGACTATGGATTTTCTGGCGCTTTTGAGAGAAGATACGACGCGCAAGTCGTCATGCCCAGTGAGGGACGCGTAGAATGGGAACCTCTTTGATCCACAGGCCACAGGGAGGTATGGACAACAAATAGGTGGGGTGTGTCGTAGATCGTGTGACTTACGTTTGTGCTCTTATTGTATGTACAGACTGCGGTATGTATTTAAGTGCTGATTAGTACGGACAAAGGATGAGGATATATGGGAGGTATCTAAGGAGGTGCACATGGACGACTGCGGACGACTCAAGCAATGACACGCCCTCCACGAGGACCTGGAGTCCGGCGTCCGCGGTCTTAATTGGAGGTGTCCCATATCAAATCGAAGTCGAAACGAGTGCCGAATTGATGAAGAATCCATTTGGCAGTGTAGAGATCTGAGCGGAGTATGGACTAAAGTGATGTTGATTAGGGGGCGACTTACGTAGGGGCACAGCACGTAAGTTTTATCGGTTACAGATACATGTCCTAGGTAATCGACCAAAAAAAAATATTACATAAATTTTATCGACTGTTGGTACTGTCCTTGGTGGTGACACTGGTCTGGTTGAATGCTCGCATATCCCTGTTCATCGTCCATCTCGTTCATTATCGTTTCTTCTAGAAGCCATCTTAGCCTTCTCTTGCGACATATATGCTCATGATCGGACTCTGAAAACACACCCAAATAAACCAGCATCACGAAATGGCCGGCCCAGAGAATGCTACTTCATTCCAACCGGAACGCCTGTCTCCGAAAGAGCGTATTCAGCGGGACTTGGAAATCCGACGTGCTAGACGAATCTCACTTCTAAGTTCTGGTTTCATGCGTCTATCGACGGCTTGCCGGCCTGGTGACCAGACCAGTCGAAACGGGCCGTGACGCGTGATGTGCGTAACTGTTCCCCGCTGAGCCTTGATGCCAGTGAGAGTGCTGTTCCGAACTTATCGTCTGGATGTGTTCACTCTGTAACAGATGTCCCTGATGGGTACAGGGCGAGCGCCGCACACTGGGGATAAATCAAAGATAATCGAAGTAGGTACTTTGGGATATCAGCTCCTAATTCCTTTAGGTGGTACGGCATTGCCCATGTTGAATCGAGATCTGTGTCGCGATGTCGTGTCATCTGAGGACGGAAATTACCAGGGTAGCTGTCATTACTTAACACGTTTCAGAGGATGCACTTCTTGTGGACCGTATCGATGAGGCCAGGGATGGAAAGTGTTCGACTGCCGTACGCCTTTCCCAAGAAAGTACCACCCCATGGATCCGATGAGGCGTGTAGCACAAGATAATATTCCTTTCAAGCCCTTTGCCTACCTATCCAAATGAGATATTGTAACCAGATACAGACGTCAAGTGTTCATTCATCTGGTAACAGGTGCCAGCACATTGATACCTCCTGTAAGGCTGCAGCCTTCTGACCTGTCCAAGTATACACGCGTTGGATAGTGCCGGACATCGTGAGTGTTGCGGTCCAAAAAGATTGGTTTGTCTCAAGTTAGACGCGAAATGGAATTAAAACATCGTGTCCATTGATGCGGGTGTCATTCGCAACCTTCCGTGTACTTAGACATATTATCGATGTTTCTACCCTTTATGTTACCCGATCCTTATAATTCCCGTCGTTACAGCTATGCCACGTTCAAAGGCTACTTGCGGACTTCCTATGTTCGCGCCTACGATATACTCGGCAGTAGGATATTGCAGTGCGGATAGGCTATGGTACTTGCCATAGTAGCATAATCATAGGCTGTCCCGCATCGGTTCGTGGTTCTTTGAACCTCTTTCAGGTGATGCCCTTGAATGATTCCATTTCGCTCGAGACCCCGGAGTGTCGGCATTATGAAGAAAAGACACGAAACCCCAGTCGCCATGTATGAGAGTCCCATGTTCCTATCTTATCAGGATATCTGCCAGAGACCCCTGGAAGAGGCGAGGATTACAACTGTAAGCCGATCTCGGTGACATCATCACTCCTTCCCCTCGTTCGGCTTCACGCAACTCAGCATTCCTTCAGCATTCCATTCCCTTGTCACCGCAATCACGAGTGCCGAGCGGCGGTATGGCGGCACGTGACTTCCCAGAGCAGCGTCCGTGCATGAGTAAGCGAGGACCGCCACCTCGCGGTGCCGACGTCAGGAGCGCGCCCGGCACCCTCGCCGCTCTTTTCGTCACACCCGCCCACCACCTCCTCTCGCATTTGCAAGGACTCACTTGTCCTTACGAAGAAGTCTTCGTTGCCCGTTGCACCGCCTCCAGCTGCTGCCGTAGGCCGGCGAACTGCTCGCTTCCCAGCCCACCCTCGCAGTTCGCCCCCATGCAGCTGTGCTTCGGACCGGAAAGCTCTCTGGGCTTTCGCCCATACCCATCCTATCACATCATACCGTGACACTGACCTCATGCCACCGAGGTGTCAATATTCACGGACAAGATATGACTATCTCCATTCTCATGTCCTCAGCTCAGTTTGGGGATTCAGTACGATGCGTGTTTGGACGGGTGTCCTCTCTCAGTAATTCATTGGTTCACCAGTATCAAAATGATTTCGCAAAGCCCGACTCCCCGAGATCTCACTTCCTATGAAGGCAACGACATGACTTGGATGTAGCGACGTTGACCTGCCACAGCTTCCACTGTACCTCTGATAATACGATATCATGCATTCCATGTTGTCTTTAGTACAGATAAGTAGCACCACTGGTGATTGTTCAATATGTCGATCTGTTGACATGTAGATAAAAGTTAGAATCACGTCATGTATTATGTATGTACCCACCTATAGCAAGGCACAACACATCATATGACATATGAGGCCAGGCGATAATCAGTGTCCATGGACCCAGCGACCAGTGATCTGGTGCCACTCCCTCTTATGGTGATGATAGTGGTGTTGATAATGCATCTCAGCCCTTCGACTTCGACATTTCTTGTAACTCATCCCGAGTAGTGGAACACTGTGATTGCGTTCGGCTATGTTGATGACCTCACTGATATGTCAACGCAGGAATAGTCTGATAAAACCAATGGATGTGGCGGCGTCAAGCTCACGTCGAAAGATCCACAATCATCAAACAGTAACGGTTGACCTTTCTGTCAAAATCTCTTAACTCCGACCAACTCCAGACCATTCTGGACCACTCTGATCGCGCCGACCACTCCGGAGTCCTGCCTCCATTACTACCTCGCACCCTGCATCAAATACCCTCGGAGTTCCTTGGAATTGCTCGGAGTTCCTCGGGAGATGTTTGGAGTTGCAGGAAGTACACAGGCTGTAAGCAAGCATATCTCCACCCATGAACATATGGCCCAATTCATTTTCTTCTTCCCTTCCTCAGTTAATTTCACACTGGAGTTCAACTGAGGTAAGGTCTTACTTTGTTTACCTTACATTTAAGCTAATGTACTGTAGTAGGCATTGCTGCCTCTTCACTAGTTCTAACACTTTCAAGTGAACTGATAGTGAAACATAACATATTGCGATCATCATTGAATGGCTAATGCAGGAAATTCGCCAGTGCGAGTTCCACACGCGGTCACGATTTTCAGGACCATGACAATCTGTGCCGCGATGCCAAGATCGAAATCGCCTGCGGTAGTAAGTCATCTATTCAGTGTCATCACATTTTGCAGGTGCACTACTTATAGACCGTTCCAGCAGGGTCGGGCCATGCGCACCTCACCGTGCTTTTTGCCTCCCATCGACAGACTACTCTTTGCGCACTATAAACGACAGCCGCTTCAATACGGCAAGCACTGCAGAGGAATACCGTATATCCCAAACTATGACACATCATGGAAGTCAATCGCCGGACGTATCTCCCCTCTCAGTACAAGGGGCTTCAACGCCTGTCGGCCCAAATAACAAAGCTGGCGGGGAAGATATCAGCGTCCTTATCGTGGATTGGGATGGGCAAGGTGACCCCAAGAATCCGAGAAAGTAAGGTCAATACCACGCTTTCGTGCTTATCTGCCTTCATCGCTTTCTTTCAAGCTGGTCCTTCAGGCGAAAATGGGCTGCAACTGCAATTGTCTCGGGGTTTACCTTTATCACTGGGGCATCTTCGTCCATGGTCGCTCCCACAACTGATCAGCTGGCTGTGCAATTTGGGGTCCATAGCAGTGTAATCATTGCGTTCACCACGTCGATCTTTGTACTTGCGTACGGCGAGTCAACTTTTCTCGGGCTTCCTTCGTTCGGATTTGTCTCTGACCTCATTTGGCAGCTATTGGCCCTTTATTCCTCGGCCCTTTGAGTGAGATTTATGGACGATCTAGAGTGCTTCAACTGGCAAACCTATGGTATCTCGGTGTGTAGTTACGAGATCGATCTTTTGCTCTTGGGCTCACTCTCTTCTAGTATGGAATCTCGTGTGCGGCTTCGCACAGAACGAATCGCAATTGCTCGCATTCCGGTTCCTTGCCGGAGTAGGAGGTAGTGCTCCTCTTGCGGTATGCTGCCCATTTCGATTGGAACTTCATTCGGTTGATTTTGTAATCCTAGATTGGCGGTGGTGTTCTGGGTGACTGTTGGCATGCAGAGGAACGTGGTCAGGCAGTCGCTCTGTATACCCTAGCTCCAATACTTGGTCCTGTAGTCGGTCCCATCACGGGGGCTTGGTAAGTTCCGCCGCACTTCCATGATCACATGGTTATCTCATGACGTCTACAGGATTGCAGAGCGCTCGACTTGGAGATGGGTGGTATGTCTACTCACTTCGTGACACTGCCTGGAGTGATAACCTGCTGCGTTTCAAGTTTTGGTCGACGACCATCGTAGATGCGGCTATCCAGATATTGGGTTTATTCTACCTCCAAGAAAGTCAGTTCAGATGGTCTGTAGCTCTCCCGTGTATTGCTTATCACATTTTCCATAGCTTTTGCTCCTTTACTCTTGGAGAGGAAGGCAAAAACAATAAGGCGGTCGATGGGCATGAATAAATCCCCTCATAGAGAAGTGCGAACAATCTTTGATGGGAAGCAAGATCGCTCGTAAGTCGAACGTTCGAAAAATTGTATTGTCCCGACGGATATATCTAGCTGGCGAGCAATCATGATTAAATCACTAGTGCGGCCATTCGCATTCTTCGCGCAGGAACCCATCATCCAACTGCTTGGCGTATATATGGCATACCTCTACGGAATCACATATTGTGAGTGGTACAGCTGCTCT
The DNA here is from genome assembly GCA_038089195.1 of Brasilioporus rufonigricans. Taxonomy (NCBI): domain Eukaryota; kingdom Fungi; phylum Basidiomycota; class Agaricomycetes; order Boletales; family Boletaceae; genus Brasilioporus; species Brasilioporus rufonigricans. The sequence goes on from JBBPKJ010000437.1 coordinate 23,531, forward strand.
TGATCTGTACTATATCCTGACCTTAATTTATCGTAGTATTTTTGACGACTATACCCTCTACCTTTGAGGGAGTATACCAACAGCCTGTTGGTATAGCTGGTTTACACTATATCGCACTTGGGGTTGGCCTGTCTGGAGCTTCGCAATTAAACGCTAGAGCACTGGACAAAGTCTACGTGTATCTCCAAAACAAGAATGGAGGTGTTGGGAAACCCGAATTCAGACTACGTTCGCTTTTTTCCCTCTGCCTGATTCAGTGATTGCTTATCCTCTTGGTAACAGCTGCAATGTTTGTCGGCACAGTGGTGCTTCCAATGGGATTACTTCTCACGGGATGGACCGTTCAGGCGTACATACATTGGATTGTCCCGGATATCGTGGGTACTTGCAGTTTTCAAATTAGTTATGTTGGACGCAAAATGAAAATAGGGCATCGCGCTTGTTGGTGCGGGTATTATTCTCAATTTTCAGTGCATCCAGACGTATGTCATTGATGCATTTACCCTCCATGCCGCCTCAGGTGCGTTCTCACCTAACACATTAACACGTTACTTATTACTCTGTTGGTGCAGCACTGGCGGCAGCATCTTTTCTACGTTCATTAGCCGGTTGTGGATTTCCTCTATTTGCCCCTGTGATGTACTCTGCGCTAGGACTTGGCAAAGGGGACACCGTACTTGCCGTGGTAGCTATCGTCATCGGTTGTCCCGCGTGAGTTGGTTCTTTCTCGGATGTTCTCCTCAATTGATCCTCTAGGGTTTTAGTCCGTGGATTTTCTGGCGTTTCGGGGAAAGGATACGACATGCCAGTCGTTATGCTCAGTGAGGAACGCATAGAATAGCGCCTCTGCCGAAAAAAAGGAGATCCGGACATGGTTTGTCTTGTCCTGAACTGATGGTAACATGGTTTGCATCACCCTGTAGGTCGGTTGACTTGCCGTTGGTGCACTTCAGGGGTTTGTGCTGTGCGTTTCCATAGCGCCCTTAAATACGGGATAATTGGTGGTGAACGCTGAAATGTCGATACATGGACGACGAAACTATATTATGGTATCCCGCGTGTACGTCTGCGACGACTCAAGCGGTGACTCGCTGTTCATGAGGTCTCAGTCGAGGGGTGTGGCATGCCAGTTCGAATTTGAAGCGAGCAGCGAATCAGTGAAGAAGCCATCTGACGATGAAAATCAAGGGGTAATCCAGGTACCCTTGACTGATGGATTGTCCTTGATGCCATTCATTGAGTCAGATACCTTCCGAGCGACCCGTTTGTGTGGGATTACATACACGTGAAAGTGAGAGTGGTCAAGAAGGCCAAGACCTTGGTGCCAGTGAAAGCTGTGAATATCCATTTCTGAGTGCCCTCACCGGATCTACGAAATTCAAGCATGCATCAGATGTTACTGCGGAGCGTTCATGACGAGGACGTGATCAGTCAAGTGAGACCAACTTGAAGACCACCTAGAATGTGGTCTGCG
>JBBPKJ010000438.1:0-24996 GCA_038089195.1 Brasilioporus rufonigricans
CACAATCGGGATCAAAGGTGTTCTGCCACGAAAACGATCCATAATGATATGTGTGGCTAGTTTGATCAAACGCGTGATCATCTGCATATGGGACGAAATCCATGTTGTCGCTATCGTCACCCCTGAACACACTGCGATGTAAGGGAGAGCAGGATTCATATGGCGGATGGGGTTCCAAGGACGAAGATAAATGAATAATCTTTAATTCCATTGATGAGGTTTCAACAACTGCTCCATCGGGTGAATACACCTCTTGTGAGACCAGTAGCGATGGAGAGTTGACCTCTGGGCCAACCCCAGATCGAGCACCAGGGGATGAACTGGGGACAACTGCCATCGAGGCCAAGCTTGGAGAACGAAGATCAGGGTGCAAACACGACTGCCAAGTGGATGGAGCAGTAAACGAAGTAAGAACTTGGTGACAGTAGGTGATATTCCACAGTGCGAATTCTGTTTGGACCTGAGAGAGAACGTTTCGAACAAGTTCGGACGTGGACACTTCTTGTTCAATCAGCGCTTTCAAGACGTCGTTCTGTTCATCTGCAGAGTCTGAGTCAATGTCAGTTGGAATGTCCATCGCAGAAGTGTAGGAGCAACACAGCCGGAATAACATCCGAGGACCGGGTAATAGATCACGTGCAACGATACCACACACACTTCCTAAAATGGCAAAGTCCGATTAATCATCCCCTGGCTCATTCACGCCTCATACAATGGCTTCGTCTGGTACGTGTAGCTCCCTAAAAATTCAGGATTCCAGGTACTCAGTATTAAATGTCCCAGCTGCAGGAAAGCTTTCGCGCGAAGAATTTCGTCGCCAGAAAGACCTTGATGCCGCTCGTAAGGCCGGTACCGCACCTGCTGCTCTCGACGAGGAAGGAAAGCCTATCAACCCCCACATTCCTCGTACGTTTTCCATTCTTCCCCCATCCCATCTCTTTCGGGTCGTGCTCACATTATTTCCTTACTCCAGAATATATATCTCAAGCGCCATGGTATCTCGACACCGGTGCTCCGTCACTAAGCCATCAGCGTCGGCCTACGGATGATCATACCCCCGACAAACTCGACAGCTGGTACGACCGTGGCGCACGTGCCGGTCCTGCAGCCAAAAAATATCGCAAAGGCGCGTGCGAGAATTGTGGGGCCATGACGCACAAGAAGCAGGACTGTCTGGAGCGTCCCCGGAAAAAGGGTGCCAAGTTTACCAACAAGAACATTCAACCGGACGAAATCATACAAGAAGTCGCGACTGGCTACGACGCGAAGCGGGACCGGTGGAATGGTTATGACCCCTCGGAGCATAAAAAGATTTACGAAGAGTACGACGTCATTGAGACTGCTCGAAAGAAGCTGCGCGAAGAGGAGATTGACAATCAGACGACAACTGATCTGGCCGCCGTTCGGAAGGTGGCAAAGGCTGGAAAGGAGAAGAAAGCTGCAGACCCCGATTTCGGCTCTAGCGACGAAGAGGATGCAGACGACGACAAATATGCCGATGCAGCTGACGCAGTTGGTCAGAAGCTCGACACGAAGACTCGCATCACCGTTCGAAATTTGCGTATACGAGAGGACACTGCCAAGTACCTCATCAACTTAGATCCTGAGAGTGCTTACTACGACCCCAAGACCCGTTCTATGCGTGATGCTCCATTAAAGAACGTTGCTCCAGAAGATGTATGTCATTTCCTCTCCTCTTCACTGTTATTGTTGACTTGCCGAATATAGGCCAAATTTGCTGGTGAAAACTTTTTCCGGTACAGTGGTGAAGCACCAGAAGTTCAGCAACTCCAGCTCTTTGCGTGGCAAGCAGGGCAACGCGGTAATGATATCCACCTGAACGCAGGTCCGACTCAAGGTCAATTCCTGCATGAGGAATACAAAGCCAAGAAGGAGGGTCTTAAGGAAGAGACTAAAGAATCCATCCTTGCAAAGTATGGTGGAGAGCAATACCTCGAGAAGGCTCCAAAAGAAATCATGGACGGTCAAACCGAAAATTATGTCGAGTACTCTCGGACAGGTCAGATCATTAAAGGCAAGGAGCGCGCGAAGGCACGATCAAAATATCCGGAAGACGGTAGGCTAAACCGTCTCAAATGGAGGGCTGATACCAACTTTACCTCTAGTTTACATCAACAATCATACTTCAGTGTGGGGCTCGTGGTACGATATCTCAAGTGGCGCTTGGGGTTATGCATGTTGCCATTCGAGTGTACATATGTCATACTGCGCTGGCGAGACTGGCAAAGAGGCTTCGAAGGCATCGACAGCCCAAGCTCTTCTTGCTTCATCTTCAGATTCGACGTCCAATCCCTCTGCACATGAAGCTGCTTCAGAGTCAAGAGGGCGTATAGAGCAGAACTACTCGAAAAAGCGTGTCGGAGAAGGCGACATCTCCCTCGACAAGGACCGTCTGGCTGAAGCCCTGAGTGAAGAGAGGAAGCGGAAGGCGCGGGGAGGTGACGATGAAGATCGATTTGGCAAGAAAAAGAAAGGATTAGAAATCAGCAGCCACGATGTCACGGAAGAGGAGCTTGGTAAGTCTCGTGCTTGTGTTTACCGGACCTAGTCTAACTACGACACTTTCATGCAGAGGCCTATCGGATGAATCGCCGAACGGCAGAAGATCCAATGGCCAATTATGTGGACACAGAGGACTCGTATTGACCCATTAGTAATTCCATTTCCCTGTAGCTTCTGTACATTATACTATTACTGAGTGTAGTACCCGTCAATTCGCTCCCGAGTGTTGTGGGACCAGCCGTTATTTGGTACCGCTGGTCCATTGTATCCAAAACGGGCGAACATTGAAACATCTTGGCACCATGAATGTTGGCTTTCTACCATAGTTTTGGTAGTCCATGTTCTCTACGCCGGCTGCCCTGCTATTCGGCCTGGGCACTCGTATCGCCCTCGACAAGTTTTTTGGCAATGCTTCGGACAACCTCAACGCGCCCGACGCCATCGGGGACATCATCCTTCTTGGCGTCGTCCAAGGTGTCGCGCTATACTACACCCTCATGGAATTCCGTGACTTCACATTCGTGGTCGCCTTCGCGATCGCCGCTCGCCTCGTCGTCGAGTTCACAATCCTCCAAGACGTCAGCAAGTGCGCGACCACACTCCTGGGCGTCGCACTCGGCGTGCTCGTCACCGACGTCCTCTCCCAGCTAATCGAGGACGGCTACATCTACCGCTTCACCGACTGGGGAGACGCGGACAGCGACGATGGCCACGCGTCGCTCGTCGAGACCAACCGTCGGAAGCGCCTCGTCAAGTTTTCGTCCACGACCGAGTACTCGGGCGGACGTCTCTGCAAGCCTGTGCGGCCTCCGAAACAAGACCCGGCGCGCAAATGGCGCACGGAGTCGTCCGTGCCTCCGTCGATCACTTCTTCGACGGAGGATATGGTCGACCCGCACCGGGTCATGGACCCTCTTGAGCGGGAGGTCGCCACGCTCCGTGCGCGTGCGTCACTGGCTGACAGCGAACGGAGGCGGTTCAAGGAGGAAAAAAAGTGGGCAGTCTCCCAGGGCAATATGGCGCGCGCAGCCCAGATGAGTTGGCAGGTGAAGAGGTACACGGCGTTGACGCAGAGCTTCACGAAAGAGGCAGACGTTCGTCTACTAGAGGGTCAGTCTCTCCGAGTTCGGTGCTAGCATTTCATCGGTTGCTTACGGGAAATACAGTTACAGCCATAAAGACAGCACAGCAGCAAACTAACGATGCTCCCCTTCCAACTCCCCAGAGAGTCGAACGACTTCAAGCAGAGAGATACACCAACCATGCACGGGCGTCCACCTCCAGTACCTCTCGACAGATTTTAGTTGAACGTGATACAACAGTGAACGTCGGGACAACTCGACATCGAAGACCAAGCTCTGCTGGCAACCTCAAATCAGCCATGCGCGTGTCAGCGCGGTAATGACGAGCAGGTGTTGTAACGCATTGGGACGTCTTTTTTGAGATCAACCTCTTTGATTACTCTTGAAAAAGATGGGTTTCGTATTGGTGTTTGGTGGTCCCATCATGAACGAATAGCTTGGTCTTGTAACATTAGACATCCACGTTCCCTCGATGATACATCCAGTTTACGAAGAGATTGCTCAAAATTGCAAATGAATATGGCGTAAGGTTACAGGGGAGTTGCAATTACGGTAGATTTGGCTTGCATTACTCGGGTAAGCCGACAAATATTAAGACAGGTGGGGAACATCGAAAGGGAGCCAAAGGTGGAGACACAACCCCAACGTAGATCATCGATACGACTTGCCGTTTGTTTTCATGGACGTGCTGGAAGCGGATGGTGACCCATTGGTCTTTCCACTTGTAGTGGGTCGGGGCTTCTTACTAGAGCTGGCTGCATCAGACGATGCCCGAGGTGCGGCCTCCTTCATCACCATCTTTGCATGAATCTCCTCCAACTTTGAAGCCTTGACCTTTTTGGGCCAAAAGAGCGTGACGAACCTGCAGGAGACTTAGGTACCTCGTATCGCCCGGACCGCAATCACGTACGTCCAGAGATGCCGGCGCCACCTTTCTCGATCTTCTCCAGCTGCTTGTTTAGTTTGCAGCACGAGTTCGATTCGTCGGCCGATGGCGGCGAGGGAATCTTTCAGAATGGCAACCTTGTCGTCTCGAGGCATATCTTCTCCCGATAGCTTGAGTTGTTTCTGAACAGAGGTCGACATTGGTAGTTGATCATGAGCGGCAAGACCCACCAGTTGTTTTTTTACTGGTCGCAATTCCTCCTTTGTCGCACATTCATCCATGGACGGACTGACCACCGTCTGTCAAAAATCAAATAACGCTTTCCGACATCAATACGCACCATTCATCGGACGATTCGGAATCGGTAAAGGTAGGAGTGGGCCGTCGTTTGCGTTTCTTGGTAGAGGTGTCTTCAACAGATGCGACAGCCTCGCTCTCGGCACGTCTCTTCCGACTACTTGTGGATGACGATGCCACGACTGTAGGGGGAGGAGTGGCCGAAACTTTTAGCTGTCCTTTGTTCCGCAAGGAACTCTCGTACGAACGCAACTTCTCATCATGTTCACGCAATATGCCCAGGAGGAAGTCACCTCGCCGGACGAGATGAATTGCATTAGGAATCGGTCGCGTCGAGGAATCTTCACCTTTTTTGCCTTCCTCAAGGAAAAATTTCCCATCCAACCCAAGCCGCGAATCCTTGGCCATGGCCTCCCAGTTGCCAAAACCGTAAAGGAAGGCGCCAACGAGCAACATTGAATCCTCCTGAGGGCCCCAGCGACCAGACCAGTTGAGAGTTGGTCTGATGTTGTCAATAGGAATAGACCAGCTATACAGCTCGTCCTGTGTCAGGTCGCCGAGGATGTTGTTTAGAATACGGAGGTCACGATATCGTGAGAGGACAGTTTCGGCGTTGATGTTGCCAACGTTGCGATATGCGACGAGAACCGCTTTGCTTTTCTGGGCATTTGTCAATGTCTCTCCAGCAGCCATACGGGTCCGCTTAAGTTGATTGTTCTCCTCGACGGCTTGGCTACAAAGCTCGATGATCCCGTCTGCGACGTCAATAATCATGGCTTTGTGCTTGTCGGCGAGCTTGGCCTCGCTGACCTTTGATATCCTCAACACTTATATCGAAAGGAAAACTGGAAACATACGATGATATCATAGCGTTGACGAATATCACCCCACCGCTGAAGGCTGCGGATCAGCACGCGAACATCACGCTCCTTCAGCTCCATCGCCTTCTGGCTTGCGGTCTTGCGCTGAGGTCCAGGGACCTTGGGTTTCTTTGGAGCCTGGGAAGAAGCGGGTTGGTCAACGTCCATGCCCTCATATGACACTGGAGCGTGTGAACGTTTGCGGTCGCGCAGCTCTTGGGCAGCCAACTCGTCTGCCTTTCTTTCTTCCTCTTCTCGATCGAATTTCTGCCGTTCTTCTAGGGGAATGATATCCTCCCAGTTCATGTCATTTTTAACATCGCTCACAGCAGCAAACTGAGCGAGAAAACCCTCGCCACCAAGCGAAGCTCCACCGTCGCCGCCAGCGGCCATGGTTTCGTGGTCCTCTGCCCTGTTGAGGATGTCATCGAGGTCCATTTCGTCAAGTTTCTGAGTCTGTTGCGAATCATCCTTGTCGAACCTGTGACGCTTAGTACTAACCATTAAAACACTGCCCCTGAATACTCACATCTTTTGAGCGCCATACTTGAGGACGGCAGTTAGCTCATCTTTGCTCAAATTGTCCGGTTTGACGGAGTCCTTGATTTTCTCCCCCTTGGAACTAAGATGGGCCTGAGAGGTGTCCATTTGATTTATGACTGACGGATCATCATTCGTAACGGGAGTAGGGATGAGAAGCTGGAGACCCACTGGCATACTCCAACACCATCTTTTTCTTTGCTCGCTCCAAGACATCCTCTTCCATCGTGTCCTTGCTCACAAAGCGGTATACACTGACGTGAGATTTTTGCCCTATCCTGTGGGCTCGTGCCATGGCTTGCAGGTCGTTCTGCGGGTTCCAATCACTCTGCAAGGAAGTCAGAAAACGACAGCGATAGAGTCTGGATCGCTTACATCAAATATGATGACGGTGTCGGCAGTCTCCAAGTTGATGCCGAGACCACCAGCGCGCGTAGAGAGTAAGAAAGCAAAGTCCGGCGAGCCTGGAGCATTGAAGTGTGCGATCGACTTCTTCCGTGCGTCCGACGCAACCATACCATCGAGACGTTGGTGTTGGAATCCACGAAGGCTCATATAGTCGCTCAGAATGTCGAGCATGCGGACCATTTGACTGAAAATGAGAACACGGTGGCCATCTTGTCGCAGTCGCGCAAGCAACTTGTCCAACAGCACCATTTTGCCACTGTTCATGACGAGGCCCTTGAGGGTCTCCTCGGGATTGTCGGTGCGATTCTCCGCACCGTCAAAGAGGTAAGGGTGATTTGCAGCCTTTTTGAGTTCCATGGCGATATTGAGCAAGCTTATGTTGTTGTTTCCGTTGGCGCTCTTAACCAAACCCTGAAAGTTCTGTCTCGTCCAGGTCAGTCGTAGGTACACTTGGGAATCGATGGGAACCGACCTTTGTAAGGATGTTCTTATAAAAGTGAGTCTGAAGAGTACTCATCTCCACCCGAAGGATGCGCTCGCTCTTTGTAGGTAGAGAGGTGAGCACATCACGCTTCAAGCGTCGCAGCATCAATGACTCTAATTGTGTGTGAAGTTCTTTAATTTTAGCTTCGTGATCAGCGTCATTGAGATCAAATTCGTTGGTAAGGGCGACTGTGGGTCAAGTCAATATGTCGCATCGGGGTCATGCAGAAGCTGCACGCACACTTCTCTGGCATTAAGAAATGCATCAAAGACAGTAACTCTGCGATCGAGTTAACCTGAGTGACGTGATTAGAGACCTCTCTAGCGAAAGCCTTTACCTTTCACATTATTCTGCAAAGGGGTACCCGTGATGAGAAGTTTTGATGCTGCAGAAAACGATCGGAGTGCCTCATACAGCTGACTCTCGGAGTTCTTGAGGCGATGCGCCTATTTGGGAGTGATCGTCAGCGCCGTGTAAATTACACGACCTGTGAACCAACCTCGTCCACGGCCAGTACTTGCCACTTAATGTCCGCCAACTCTTTCGCATCTCTAAGGGTCAATTCGTAGGTCGTAAGAAGAACATTCATCTTGAGCCGCTTGTTCGATGAACCGAACTCGTAAGTACGAATGACCTCACGCGCCGCTGCAGTTCCGATGTAGGTGATGACATTCAGGTCGGGTGCCCAAGTGGCAAATTGATATTGCCACGCGGTAATGGTCGATAAAGGAACGATGACGAGAAATGGGCCATATTGGTGCATCTCGTGGAAAAGGTAGGAGAGGAATGAGACGGTTTGAACAGTCTAAGCAAAGCTATCAGTATGATTAAACAGAGAAAAGAATATGCCACACCTTTCCAAGACCCATTTCATCGGCCAAAATACCATTCTCACCCTTGGACCACAGATATGCGAGCCAATTCAGACCGGTTAGCTGGAAATCTTTGAGTGAACCTCCTGTCGTCGATATATATTCCGGATCTTTCACTATCTTCTGAAACGCTGGTCGTTGATGCCGAACATACTGGACACTCTTAAAGGGGAACTTGGCATCCGCCTCGCGGGCACGATAGGCCTCAATTTGAGCTTTGGCTATTGGGCGAATTTCGCTCTCGTCCTCCCACGTACAATGCTCGTAGTTAAGGCCAGTCCACTTGCAGAAATAGTCCGTGCCGTTTGGTACTTCTGCACTGTCACGATGCGAGACGATGCGCTCGACAGTCTTGTACGTCTCTAGTTCCTCCTTTTCGCGCTCCTTGTCCAGCAGCAGAGCCTCAGCATCTTCCGTGGAGAGGCCCGGGGCGTTGAGCTTGGCTTGATACGCTTTGTAGGCCTTGACGTAGTTGTCCACGCGTTTCAGACCCTTGAAACGCTTGAGAAACTCGTACGTTTCATCCGTGTTGTGGAGGTGGGAGAAATTCTTCCACTTGATATGGAAGCGCTGCGAGCCCTGTTCAATAGGACGTGATCGGGAATATGGTTTAGAGCATACCACATTGCTATACCACAGGTCTTCAGGGTCATCTTCATAGGACTCGTCTCTGCAATGACTCAGGACGGCCTCGATTTCATCGTCTTCTTTGGTGAGCAAAGGGTCGACACGATACGTTTCAACGCCTTCCTCCTCGGAGAGCATCGCAAGGTCTTGATTGTCCTCGTAGTAGTTCGGAATCTTGTTTCCCCGACTGGAGACACGTATCTCGTCCCCGGACACGCGAGGCTTTTTCTTTTTCTTTGATCGCGCACCATAATCCGAGTCTGAATCAGACGACGCATGACGTATGGCTGCTCGGGTCGATCGTCAATGGGAACGGCAGATATGCAAGGGACATACGAACCTTTGGGCCGCGGAGCGGACGAGGGTGGAGGAGCCTTCTTCTTCTTTTTCCTGGAAGCCTTCTTTTTGCCGTACTCGTCATCTGGATAGGAAGCGTCATCCTCGTCGTCGTCGTCGTCATCTTCGTCCTCGGCGTGATCCTCGTAGCCCTGGAAGGCGATATGTGGTCAATAGAGATAAGGAGGGATGACCTGCAAGGCGACATACCGAGTCTTCGGCATCCTTGCGGACAATATGGAGGGTTAGAACGGAAGAGGGTGAGGGAGGGAGGGCTCACGTAGTGTTTATGGGAGTAGGATGACGGACCTGCAGCTGGGTTCTCTAAGACTCCAGAGGCGGTATCGTCGACATACTCTGCGTCACCCTCTGCATCTGCATCTGGGTCGGCGTCGGCGTCGGCGTCAGGGTCTGGATCTGGAAGGGGGTGGAGGGAGGGGGGATGGTGGGGAGTGTGGTCATCGTCGGAGTCGACCTGCATGCTGTCGTCGCTGTCGTAATTGAGGTTGAGAGCGTCGGGATTGAGCGCCATGCGACGGACGGGGTGGGTGGTGGTGGTTGAGGGGAGAGAGGGAGGGAGGGAAGAGGTCGTCAAGGATGCTGTTGAGGAAAATGTTCACACGCGTGGCCATCGCTACGGACAACGCCGGGCAAGGCCCCATCGTCACCGCTCGTGACGAACTCCGGCAGTACCGTGCCACATTATTTGGGCACGAAACTCGCACAAGTATGGGCACGAAATTGATTTTGGTCCCGACGTTTGGCGGGGCAGAGACTGCCTAGGCCCAGGCTGGCTGCCTCGCCGTTATCAGCCGCTGTCACTCGCGCACGTTCTTCTCTGTGTCCAGGACGATGACGTAATCACATCCTCACTGCCCGCGACGACGAGCACGCAGACTCCGTTTCTCAGCGCTCTCCTTCTCCCATGCCCTCTTCCCACCGTGCCATCCCCCATCCCCCCTCCCCGCCCTTTGCCACCGCCCCGGAACAGCCTCCACCCCCATCACTCGTACCACTTTGGTTACATTACCCGGTGTCTATATACTACGTTGACGGCAGCATGTCCATCTCAGATCACACCTCGTCCATTCTCGAGGCTAGGAGTGTCCCTTTTGACTCTGCTGCGACGACATGCCTCGAGCACAGCCACATACACTAGCCAGGACCCAAGTACCTTACCTGGTATCATATCCTTGCGCTTTCGACCTGGAGGCTGACGCTCATGGCTGGCTAGTCAGCCTCATCGTCAGCCGCCTTGTCGTTAAAGGCCGTCCGAACGGATGCGAGTCCTTTACTCCAACCTTGCTTTCCTTTCCATCTGGAACTTCGTTCTCTCCTTTACGCTCTTTATATCATGCTCTCCCTTGTCTGCTTCGCCCTCTTTCTCCCCCTCGGCACCTTGTCCCGCCCGTTGACTCTGGTCCATCAGGTTGGCATCGTTGCTGGTCTCCTGCATCAGACAACTAACAGATGCGGTTGAGCAGACCACATCCGTTCCCTGTGTCATCGCAGATGTCAGCTATCCGAATCCCCACAAGACGCTAATGCTCCTCGAACGCCACGCCGTCGCTCCTCCCCCGGGCTTATCCAAGCGTACATTTACCGATCTCCTCGTCTGGTGTCACGAGTACGGACATTCCACCAACGGCATACTGCTTGCTCGCCAGAATCCCAGTTGCTCCGCTGGAGCCGGAAATGGTGCAGGCGGAGGCAACAACCAGGGAGCGATCAGTTCCACATCTTCAGCTGGTGGAGGTAGTGGCTCTGGGGCTACCGGCTCAGGTGCAGGCGATTCCAACGGTTCGACAGCGTCTTCGGTCTCCGGCAGCGGTAATCCTAGCGCCAACGACGGAGCTACATCTTCTGGTTCTGGTTCTGGTTCTGACTCTGGCCCTAATTCAGCGTCTTCGAGTTCTAGCTCAGGTGTCCCCGGAGCGAACAATGGCGTCTCGTCGCCTGAATCCGGTTTAGGTTCCGGCACTGGCACTGGCTCTGATACACCGTCTTCGGGTTCTCCTGGCTCGGGCAGTTCCGGTCCTAACAATGGTGTTTCGTCGTCTGGTTCCGGATCCAGTGGTTCAGCATCAACCGGTTCAGGTGGTTCCTCTGGAGCAAATCAAGCTACGTCTGGCTCGGGTACAACTGGTTCAGCGTCAACCGGTCCAGGTGTTTCCTCTGGAGCAAGTCAAGCTACGTCTGGCTCGGGTACAACTGGTTCGGCGCCCTCCGATTCAGGTACCGCCTCTGGCATAGATCGAGACAGTTCCGGTTCAAGTTCGACAGGTTCAGCGTCGTCCGGTTCAGGTGGTTCCTCTGGCACAAACCAAGGTACTTCTAGCTCGGGCACGACCGTCTCGATGCCTCCCGGTCCCGGTGCATCACCTACATTTGCAACTACAACCACAACATCCGCGGCATCTGCGATTACAACATCTGCATCTGCCACCACGACACCGGCGTCGTCTGCGACTACAACAACCTCGTCGTCTGTAACATCAACTGCTACAGCCCCATGCCCTCCAGGTCAGACAGCATCCGCTGTAGCCACGGTGACGGTTAGTGGTTTGGCGTCAGGAATTATCTGCGTAATAGTTTAGAGTGCGATGTGAAGTAGAGTCCCGGTTGCCAGCTTACCCTCTTTTCTGGCTTGTACATACCAACCTTCGTTTTCGAACACCCCCCTTGTTGATAATTTGATGAGAACGTAAATGAGCCAAATAACGCGTCAATAGCATGTCCACACGTGATCAGTGAGGAAGAACCACTGTAGGAGCCTTGCGTTGGATGATGGATACCCACTTTGCTGTTCTGCCTTTAGGTGTGTCTGAAGTTCTTCTTGGTCGACATTCAAACAATGAGCCAGGTGCCCAGATGTGATTGATACCTTGGTATCGCAACTCCCGGACGAGGCACCACACATACCCAGTTTTCTGCGCCTTCCTCATCCTAGAACAGGTATGTCACGTCTCAACACCAAAATCTCCACCTCGAACGTGACGTCCCAGGTATCGCATCCCTCTTCTTGGCTCATGAACACCTCCTCAACGGGGACGACCCTGACCGAAAGCGAGTCTCCAAGATACTAGAGGTGCAGGCGGTGGAGCCTCCCAACTCACGTTCTTGGTTTAACGGGGACGAGGTCATCTCAGGTCTGTCTCGCTGGAGTTATTCGCGTTGGGTGCTGAACCGGTGGCAGATGGAAAACTCCTCGTCATGACACCCGTGGACCCACTGTTCCTCCTGATACCTATATTACGGGAGATCAAGCAGGTGAAACAGGGACGTTATAAAGGACGATTATAATCTAACCACGTTGAAAGCCCAATGGTGGTATCGGCAACTTTCGGCCGGCAGAGGATATATTTGAAGATGCAGCAAGGCACATAGCAGAAACCTCCTTGATCGCCGGTGCTTCGCAAGACACGTCCGTGTCTGTGAGTGTGGAAGATGTGACGAAATTTGCCGCACTCGAGTGTACCAACAAGGCCATGAGGCGACTTTGTGACGTCAAAGGCAAGCCTACAGCTCACATACAACGCCCCGAACTCATAATGGTCGTCTTAGAAATAACGGCCGAAATCACCGTGTTCAGGTACTCGTCTGAAAAACTCACACAAGAGTTGAGAAAGAAGGTAGACACATTGTCCGCGCCTCGCATCACGGAGATGTCAAGGTGTTTAGTCCGGAGTCTCGCCAAGGACGCACTTATGGAAGACAAAAACGAGGAGTTGCTTGAGCGTGAGTGCTTCTGACCATGTGTAACTGATTATCGGCCGAACGCGATGGCGCAACAGTGGGAAGAACGAAGTTGGCTTGCGAGATGTTGGGGCAATACCTTCCTCCGGACGTACAGGAGGAGCTCCTCGGGACGTACGAGTATGTGTCAGGCACACTTAGCCGAGTGATGCTGATGCTGATATGAGCCAATCAGCTTCGCGAAACTTGATGTGCACGTGAGAGCCCTCGCTAAAGAACAGTCGCTTCTGGCATTTGAGAACGCTGCCGTCACCAAAAAGTCAAAATCCAGCTCCACGACGGTTTCGGAGGGAGCCAAGAAACGGAAGAAGGATGGTAAGGGTTCACAAGGCGTGGAGAAGCTCAAAAAGGCGAATGTCAGCGGGATGTCCAAGTTGTCGACCTTTTTCACAAAGAAAGCAGAGTAGGCGAGTCATACCCGTGATATTATTGTTGGCGTGCGTGTCCTTTGGAGATGCAATTCCAAATTGTAGGTGCGCGTGAGATGGCGGTGGTACTGGTCGGCGTGTTGTCGGAGAGACAATTCCAAATTGTTGTCGTGCGTGGGACGGCGTGTCACGTTTGCATATGGCAAGTGGACGAGCGACCAGTAGCTGGTATCCAGGTAGGATCGACTCGCCCGTTCACAGCCTCGGAGCTGGACGCGCGGAACCAGGTCTGATCAATCAGTTTCAAAGCAGGTTTACACGCGTTGACCGAGACGCTCTGAAATGGAATTGTGGTCAACGGCGACCATCTTGCTCACGATGGCGTGATATCCTCTCATGCGTTCCAAATCCTCTCGGCCCCGATGAATCATTCAAAAAGGCCTGCGCTAACGCCCTCCAGAGCATCGGATTCATACTACATTCGCTCAGAAACTGAAACATGGACAACACTCCTCACGGCGGTTCCTTGAAGGTCCGTGCTTGTCTTTCCCCCTAGCACGCCATTTTGATCGCATCTTAGGATCTTCTTGTACGAGATGAGCCAATCGCGGCGCAGCTCAAGCAGGAGGCTGCAACGCTCAATGATATCGTCCTCACCGAGGTATGTATCTAATCTCGTTGGGCAGATGCCTAGTCATGACCTTTCATGCCTACAGCGCCAACTTTGTGACCTCGAACTCATTCTCAATGGTGGATTCAGCCCACTTGAAGGCTTCATGAACGAGAGCGACTACAATGGGTAATCGTCTCTTCGTCTTGCAGTCCGATGAACCTCACCATCATTTACAGCGTCGTGGATACTCTCCGCCTCTCCGATGGAACATTGTTCCCCATGCCCATTACCCTCGATGTCTCTTCCGATGACATTTCCCGTCTCGGCATCACTCCTGGCGCCCGTCTTACCCTACGTGACCCTCGGGACGACGAGGCGCTAGCCATCATCACTGTCCAAGACGTCTACACCTATGATCGCGTCAAGGAAGCTATCCAGGTCTTTGGTGCAGACGACCCCGCCCACCCTGCCGTCGCCTATCTGCGGAACCGCGTCAAAGAGTACTACGTCGGAGGCAAGCTACAAGGGATTCAAGCCCCCTCACACTTTGACTACGTTGCCCTCAGATGTGAGAACCTTCCTACTCGCACTAATCGGCTTGTCTGACCCCTCCACCAGATACTCCCGCTCAGCTGCGTGCTCACTTCAAGAAACTCTCGTGGACCAGGGTCGTCGCATTCCAGACTCGCAACCCGATGCATCGGGCTCATCGCGAACTTACTGTTCGTGCTGCTCGCCAGCACCAGGCTAATGTCCTCATTCACCCTGCCGTCGGCCTTACCAAGCCCGGCGACGTTGACCACTACACCCGCGTGCGCGTCTACGAGGCTATCATGGCCAAGTACCCGAACGGAATGGGAGAGCTGGCACTCTTGCCTCTTGCCATGCGGATGGCTGGGCCCCGTGAAGCAGTCTGGCATGCTATTATTCGCAGGAACTTCGGTGCAACCCACTTCATCGTCGGTCGAGACCACGCTGGTCCCGGAAAGAATTCGCAGGGCAAGGACTTTTACGGCCCGTACGACGCCCAGCAGCTCGTCGAAAAATACAAGGACGAACTTCAGATCGAGATGGTGCCATTCCAACAGATGACCTACCTTCCTTCCACCGACGAGTACCAACCTGTTGACGAAGTCCCTGCCGGCGTGCAGACCCTTGACATCTCCGGAACTGAGCTGCGCAAACGCCTCAAGACGGGCGCTCCCATCCCCGATTGGTTCAGTTACGAGTGAGTACGGCACAGAGCTCCCGTCGACTTGCAGCTCACGTTCTCGTTTAGAGCCGTCGTCAAAAGATTACGCGAAAGCTACCCCCCACGCAACAAGCAGGGCTTTGTCCTGTTCCTCACTGGCCTGCACAACTCCGGCAAGGACGTCATCGCCAAGGCACTCCAAGTCGCATTGAACGAACAAGGTGGCAGGAGCGTTTCCCTGCTACTCGGAGATGCCGTCAAAGACGACCTTCAACCCAAGTCACTCACACCAGAAGAGCGACACGATAATCTGCAACGTATTGCTTTCGTGGCAAGCGAGCTGGCCCGCGCCGGTGCCGCCGTCATCGCTGCACCAGTTGCTCCTGAGGAACGCTCAAGAGCGCTTTTCAAGGACACTATCACGTCCACTGCCGGTGCAGGGGGCAACTTGTTCCTTATCCACGTAGCCACACCTCTCGAGCACTGCGAGGGCACCGACAGACGCGGGGTGTACGCGCAGGCAAGGAATGGTGCCATCAACGGCTTTGTGGGTGTCGATGTCGAGTACGAAGTGCCCAAGAAGACAGACCTCACTGTGGACATTGCAGCCCAAAACATCCCGGCCATCGTTCACCGTACGTGTTATCGTGTGCTTACAATGGGAAACAATATTGACTAGTCGTCCTTTACTTTCAGGGATCATTCTCCTCCTAGAGACCAATTCACTGATTTAGATCCATGTATCTGCGTTTAGGTAGCTAAATACCCAGCATGTAAAATAGAAATACAGGTCAACTAGGCTCATGAATCTTTCTGAACTTGACTGTAAGAGGCGTGGATAATTCATCCTTAGCCGATCGGTACGGATCCAGCGGCCCCCAGCCCCGTCATTTTAATTCCGCGCGTGTTCACGTCTGTCCTGCCTTCTCCAAGTTCAGTATGTTGTCTCTGATACGGCGAGGGCCGCGTTCATTTGGATGTCTGTCGACTCCTTATCGATTATCAAGTGGCAACACCCCTCGTGTCACTTTGAACTTGGCCGCCACACGCGCCATGTCGGTCTACCATGGAGAATCCGCTGCTCGTCCAGAACCGGACAGGGTTCTCAGGGACATCGCAGACTACGTCCACAACTACCGAGTCACTTCAGACCTTGCGTTCGAGACCGCTCGTCTCTGTCTCATTGACACCATCGGTTGTGGTCTCGAGGGATTGCGCTTCGAAGGATGCACCAGGCTGTTGGGACCGGTCGTCGAAGGTACCATCGTGCCAAACGGTGCGTTCCGTACCCCACCCGATAGAGATTCGGTCTGACTCCGTGTAGGAACGAAGGTCCCAGGAACAAACTACCAGTTGGACCCTATCCGGGGTGCCTTCAACATCGGAACGATGATCCGGTACTTGGACTTTAACGACTGTTTCCTTGCTGCAGAATGTGAGTCTCTTTCTGTCTCGCACTCGAATGCTACTCGCCGCTTTACTCCTGCGTTCGATACTGAGCGTATGTTCTAGGGGGACACCCATCCGACAACCTTGGTGCCATTCTCGCTGTCGCGGACCATCTCGCGCGGCAGGGCCAACCCTTGACGGTCCATGACATTCTCGAGAGCATGATCAAGGCGCACGAGATTCAAGGTGGCCTCGCCCTCTTGAACTCATTCAACCGCGTTGGTCTCGACCACGTCGTACTTGTCAAAGTAGCCAGCACCGCCGTCGTGTCCAAGTTGCTGTAAGGGCCTCTTGATTGGCTGTTGCCTACGCATGGCTCACGTGTATTCGCAGTGGACTTTCGCATGCTCAGACCATTGATGCGGTCTCGCAGGCGTTCGTTGATGGTCAGTCGCTTCGCACGTATCGTCACGCCCCCAACACTGGCCCCCGCAAGTCCTGGGCTGCTGGCGACGCATGCGCTCGTGCTGTGAATCTCGCTTTCCTCGTCAAGAGAGGCGAACTCGGCCTCCCATCCGTGCTCACCGCCAAGACCTGGGGTTTCTACGACGTTCTGTTCAAGGTGCGGATACTTTCTTGGTGTCGGGATAATTTCGTGCTGACGATGATGATCTATTAGGGCAAACCGTTCGAGTTCCAGATGCCTTTTGGCTCCTACATCATGGAGAACGTCCTCTTCAAGATTTCCTATCCCGCCGAATTCCACGCTCAGACCGCCGTCGAGGCTGCGCACACGGTCTACGCACAGCTTAAAGCGATGGGCAAATCTTCAGATGACATCAAGAGCGTGCGCATCCGCACGCAGGAGGCTGCTATCCGTATCATCAACAAGCAAGGTCCGCTGGACAACTTTGCCGACAGAGAGTACGTCTCCTCTTTGTTCTCTGGCACTTGTTTCGTACCAGGTTCGATCTGATGCGACGACGCACCATTCTAGTCACGCTATCAGCTACATGGTGGCCTACCCGCTCATCTTTGGCGAGCTCACGTCCGAGTCATATACGGACAACGCTGCGGCCGATCCGCGCATCGACGCACTGCGCGCCAAGATCTACTGCGTCGAAGACAAGACGTTCTCTGTCGAGTACCATGAGCCCAGCAGGCGTTCCATCGGCAATGCGCTCTTGGTGGAGCTCAACGACGGCACCGTACTAGACGAGGTCGTGGTTGAATATCCCGTCGGACACAAACGCCGCCGTGCAGAGGGCACACCCCTCTTGATAGAAAAGTTCAAGCGACACATCTCCTACCACTATGATGCAGTTCATCAAAAGAAGTGGGTACCTTGTACTTCAGAGTCCGATTGGTCGACTGACCCAGTGAATGTTTAGCATATTGGACGCTGTTTCTGATGCGAACAGCCTGTCTAAGCTTCGCGTGGATCAATTTACCGACCTTTTTGTAAAGCAGTGAAGTGCTGTCGCACACGTTGAAGTTCGCTAGCGCTCACGCGGTGATGTCCGGGGTTACTCAAGTGCGATCACGTACATACATATTGCCATAGTAGGGTGAATCTAGCTCGGATGCATTTCATACACAATTACAGACAGACGGCGCGACGCAGAACATGAAAACATGGTGCACTCATCAAAAACTGCACAAAGAAAAGTCATGGTTATACGTCCTAACCTACAAGTCTACGCGGCGTCGCTTTTTCGTTGGTAGTAGCAGGCCCTCTGGGTTTCTTGTACCGGTGTTTCTTTCGGTGTCCCTTATTCTGTTCCTGTTCCTGATACCCGCTGGTCTGCTCTCGAATGTTGTGCTCTTTCGTGATTGGAAGCCGGACCCTGACCGGAGAAGTCTCGTGGTGCAAAGCGGTAGATGGGACCCCTAGATTGCTGTCGAACTCGGCCAATTCAGGGATAGCAGACTTTCGTGTCACATCAACGTGGAGTATTTGATGTCGTGTCGTTCCGTCGTGACTTGACGCGATACCATCGGTTGTGGCCTGGCTATGCAGCCTCGATGGCGAGAGAGACGGTGAGAACTCCAAGAGAGCGCTGTCTTCTTCAGGCACGGATGAAAGACGCAGTTGTACGGGACGGGACGAGGGGATGGAACGCGCACTGTGGTATGAACACCCTCGAGATAGCATTTGCGGCGATTCTGGAGAAGGAGGTGTAGGAACAACCGGCGAGCGGTAAACAGTTCGAAAAGACTCAGTGCTTTCATCTGCGGAAGTTGACAAGGATAAAGAGGTATTTGGTGGAGCTGGTTGGAGTGGCGAGAAGTGTGCGATCGGAGATAACACTTGCAGTTGTTTGATATACTTCGCTAGTGTGCTTGAGGAAGATGTACTTTCCCTAAGGGACGGCAGTGGGTTAACAGTCGACATAATTTGTGGGGTTTTAGCCGATGAAGTATTTGTGTTCGTGTCAAAATCGTTACCACTGTTGTCGTGTTCATACCGGTCGTAAACACGACGAAGATACTGTGGGGCATTCGCACCGGACCAATAATTTTGTGAAGGGACAGGATGTTCTGTGGGACCAACCAATTCAGGGGAAAACGCGGAACGGTATGTCAGATACGGAGAAAAATGAGAAGACCATCTGGGAGACGAAGAATTCGGCGGGGTTGGAAGGAGGTTTTGTATTTGCAGTTTTTGCTTTTGAAGCGCCTGCCTATACAGTTGCTGCTGGCGATATTGTTGGGCAAAGTCGGTCGGTGATTGTCTCGCAGAGGGGCCGACCGATTCGTTGGGACGGGGCTCGACAAAGATACGAGGATAAGACTGCGGAAGTCCTGGGGCTACAGCGGCGGGAATAACGGGCTCAAGTTGTCCTGGGTAAGCAGCGTACGAGTCCCTATCAGCCAACGATGTCCTGAGCGCTTGTCGGAGATGGGTAAGTTGCCATTCCAGAATGCGGTTGTTATCGACCTGAAACGCGTCCGCACCGTTGACAAAGGTATCAGGGAGTCCCGTATCGATTGACACCGATTGTCCTTCGTTCCATGGAAGGCCACTGACAATGTCTTGACGGGTTTTGATGTCAGGTGAAACCTGGCTCAACGGACTGCGCTTGTCGTCGTGTGCTTGATATTGCAGTCGAACGATACCCTGCTTCGCATGACTTGCGTGTGAGTTCTGTGTCCGGGACAGCTTTTGAGCTTGTTGAGTAGTGGAGCTCCTCTTCTTCTGCAAACGCGGCGGAGCTTGACCTGTTCCATGTGAAGGAATATTCTGAGGATCGTCAGGGTTGGATGAGTGACCTTCGGCGCGAACTTGGTTATGGGGCTGATCGTCCGGGCCTAACCCCCAGATCATCTGGGCTACACTATCGGGTTCCTCGATGATCGTACCCTCGGCACCACTATACAAATATGAATCTGGAGATTGTTCTGCAACGGATGTTGCACGACTCACGATGGACACCTAGCATATGGCAAGGAGAGGGGCCCATGGAGAGCAGGTATTGGGCGAGGAGGAGAGTTGGCCCATGTAACCCAGTCTTGAACAGTTCAGATCACTGTGATGGGTCAGAATCCTCAATATATGCGCGTAAATCACCTTCATCTTCCTCGATAAGCGGTTCAGGGGAGTATTTTCTGCGCAAAAACCCTTCTGGGAGTTGTGGCCCACTTGCGATAATGAGAAGGGACTCTGGAGAGGAGGGTGGCGAAGGAGTCTGAGGAACATCAAAAGGTGCGCAGAAAACGCGGATACGATCGTGGCGGCTGCTGTATGATCCAAATGAATCATCTGCCGGGACAGGTGATTGGAAAAGTTCCGCAGACGGCTCCAATACCGGCCGAACACGATCTGGCATAGACACGACTCGTTTACCGTGACTCTGATACAGTGGTTCGCTCTTGTTTTCCGGCATTGACACGATGCGCCGATTCACGATTTCCCCCACAAGACATCGAGGATGTCTGCGCTTGGAGAGTCGGCGAGAAACCAGTGGCGCGGTAATCGGACTGGTCGGGCTTTGTGGTACTGCATTTGCGCTGTCAGAACCAGTGGGGGATGACGCTGACATCGGGTGATGGTACCCGGGGTGTGCTTCCTGCGAGACCCGACGCGTAACGGGTGGTGCAACCAGTACCACGGCGGGGTCAGCGTACGGAGAGGGCACAGCGCCAGTTTCCGTCTGGACCGCCATGTCTACGTATTCCTTGATGACCCCCATCGGCGAGACGCAAAAGCGATGGGGAAGAGGAAGACAAGAGGGGAGGGGGATGGCGAGTATTTAAGGAAGGTGAGATGGAACAAATTCAATGTCCGTCACTCCGCGATGGTTGTGGTGCCGATGATGCCGAGTCGGATGCTCGGGAATAAGACGGGACACCGGATTACCGAAATTGGACGGGCGGTGAGATAGGCCGTTTCTCAGTTCCTTGGCGACTCCATACACACCCACAATCCCCGTCGCCGTCGCCGTTGCTGTTGTTGTTGTCGTCGTCGTCGTCCACGTCGTCCCGCCATCGTCCATGCCATAGTCAACAGGGATGATCATTGCCGACGAAGACGATGCTCAGAAGATTAAGGACTCCCCCGTTGCCGTCCCCACTGTTCGTTACCCAGAGCGCGCGGCGGGTCGTCGCCCTTTCAGTCCCCTGCCCGACTATGAGACATCACAGGCATTGGCCTTTTGCGATTTCAACGAGTCCCAGGTCACTCTCTACAAACCCCCTCCTCCACGCCGCCTCCTCGACTCCCGCATCTGGAGAGCCGTCATCGCCTCTCTTGTCGTCTACGTTTTCCTCACTCTGGTCATTGGTGTCCCTATCATCGTCCACGTGCGTTCTCTCCCCCCCCTTCATCCCCTTTCTCCCTCATCTCAGTCAATAGCAGAAAGAACATGAGAACGAGGTGAAATACTCCTACAGCTCGCTCAGTGATGCCCTTGTTTGGTCTCCCAAAGACCCAGCTCCCTTTTACTCTGGCAACGTTAGTAACACCTCAAGCCCCGGTCAACCAGGAGTAGTCCCTATCTGCCGCAACTGGACTACACTCGACTATTTTGATAACTTCAACTCCACTACTGTTTTAGCGGCGTACGGCCCTCTTTTTTTTGGTGCTGCCTTTGTGGTTGACTCCATTCACAGTACTGAACACTACGTTTCCCCAAATGGACAGTTCATTCTCACTTCAAACGCTTCCTCCTTTCTTAGTCTCGACTATGTTCAGGGCGCCCTTTACACCGGCGTAAACCCCGATCAGACCGTTCAAGATGCTGTTTTATCAGTCGTAATGCAAACTTCCTCCCCAGACCTGTTCGATCGGACCTCTACCTGTCTCGCTGTCGCCGACAACTTCACTGATCTTATTCTCTATGTTCGTCTTCCGAGTCCAATCATGTGTTTCATCAGTTACTCACATCCTTCCAGGTTCCGGATGACCCTGCTCCGTCCGACAATATTAAATACAACATAACTCTCCTCTTTCCACAAAATACAATACCTTGCCAGGTCGACTCCCTCGCCACGGTTCTACCGATGTTCGACCAATGGTTCGGTTCCTTTGATGGCAATGTGGTCTTTGACACAGTCTCCATTGGAGGCGCTATTTCCAGCGTAACCGTTGACGTAAGTGGTCCGGATGGTTGGATATCGCCTCGACTGACACTTACGACGATAGTCCATACGAGCTAACAGGATAATGGTGGATACATCGCTAGAACCAGTCACAGGAACATTCCATGCCAACAACTCTCTCATCATCAGCACCATCATGGCGTAAGTCCGTTTGGTGACACCCTATTTGAATCATATTCATACCAGCATCCTCGTTATTGGTAGCCCTATCGTCGCCAATATCAGCCTGTACAATGATCCTATGTGTTCGTTCCCTACCACCCTCGATGTACACACAGGAAACAAGTGTGTTTTATCTTCCATCTAAAGCTTTTACGCGGCTATTGACTTTACTTCTACCAGCAACTTGACCATCAATGTCACCGTTCTAGCTCCCAATAAGGATTCTCCGCCTCCGCGACCCAACTTCATTGCGAACCTTCGCACCTCTTCTGGTTCATTATCCACTAACCTTTTACACGACCCAGCCTCTCCTCCCACTGCCATCCAGCTACACGCCTCCAATGACTTTGGACCTGCTAATGTCACTCTCGACAGCCTCTTTGAGGGAGTATTCCAGGTGTCCACCAAACAAGCAGTCGCATCGGTTACACAAGGAAATGCAAGCGTGGCAGATCCTTCGGTTTCGGGGCTGCCAAGGGCCATGGAGATCGCGATGAACACAACTGGGCGGTCATACGGGTGGATTGGCTGGGGACATACGGAGACGCCATGGAATGCGTATCCGCAAGGAGAAGTACTAGTTGACACCTCGCTAGCGAACGCGACGTTATCATTCCTGGGATGAGTGGCTCTCTCGGAGGGACAGAAGGAGTAGTCTGGCAAGCGTTGTTTGCCTGCTACCTGATCTAGCGGTACACATCCAATCCATCTACCCCAACCCTAGTCAGGTATTCCTTGGCCTCTTGGCCACATTCTGGTGATCCGACTCGACCTTTCCCGATCACTGACGATACTCGTCCTTTTGGTTCCGATTTCTTCCAAATTGGTGACGCTCCCTCGCATGGCAGTGTAACTTGCGCGTCGAGTTGCATTCTAGGGTACGATCGTAACTTAATAGACGGACTTCCCTCTGCACTATTCTTTCGCTACATTTTTGTAATGTTATTCTTTGAAGGCAGGACTTCCCTGTACACAACCGCAATGCAAACATGGTATTATATTCTTGCGACCGATAAACTTCTTGTGATAATTTAGAAGACTGTTAGACATCCATGTCGTCCTCCCACACCCTGTGATGTCTCACCAGCGGTACTACCATCACTTGTTCCGCATCTTCTTCCCTTGGTGGACCCATGTTTCGCCAACATGGCGCGCAGAATAGACAAGGACTTTCGCCTAGCCGAATATCCCCTATGACAGTCAGTACAGCGGGGACTTTGGCACAAGCTTTGCAAACGTCGCCAAGGGTGGGCGTCACATGCACGGTGAGAGGGTAACCAGATGGTGGATCACGGGAATGAGCCAGCCTGGTGGACAAGTTACACACCACCCGATAGCGACGTGCAAGAACACACACCGGATCTGATCAACGACGACAAAGTGTTCGCAATTTCCTTGGTGGAGCATCCAATAGGGTTGATTGACCCGGAGGGTGAGGGAGGCTAAATGCGTTTCGCACAGCGTTGTGGGCGATTTGGTTATCTGTTGACGCTTTTCTTCTGGTAACCCCTGCAGAAGAGATAGGAGCTTGCTACAGTAAAAGGTACGCTGTGAGTCGAAAAATTGAAGGTGTCTCCCACTGAAATAGATCGGACACACTCTGCGTAGTCATCGCCGGGCCGTCCGTCTCCATAGGCGACGCCCTCGATAAGCAACAAGCAACCTTCCATACGTGCAACAATCTCTTCATCTCGCTCTTCGCTTTCGTATGTATATCCCACCACATTGCCGTCGCTACCCACTACTTCGTTGGGCATTTCGCTTGAATCACAAGGGATCACCTGAACGAAGTCTGCGAGAGTCTGAGAGGACAGTACGACGTGTTGTGAGAAGCGGGTAAGCTGGCTATGAATCCACGGGATACGGTTGTACACAGTGAGCGTAACGAGCGCATCTCGATGTAGAGAACTCTCGCTCAGCGCTGAGGAAGGCGTTGGGCTGCCCCTGGCACAACGAGGAGACTGAGAAACTGCCTGATCACGCCTCAACATGCCGTATCCCGATTTCTTGACATGTTTGAGCGCATTTAAGTCCGAGTGCTTGGGTGCGCGCATGAAAAATGCAGATTCCTGGTTCAATCTATACGGCAAGGTGGGATCAAGTCTGCACCAAGGAACCAGTGTGACAGAAATCATACCCCCAGCATCGAAGAGAAATACTGTCCAGCTTCTCCTGTAAGGCGCGCACGTCTGGCTGAGCTTCTGCAGTTTCTGGGTCCGGCAGACGTTTTCGCTTGCGTCCTTTGGAGGAAGTACCACCAGCCCGGCTATGAACCGCGTTCACGGCAACAGTGTGCGTGCGATAGAGATGCGCAGAGAGCATGGGGTTGTCCCACACTTCCTCAATGGTAGCCCTTAGCTCGGCAATACTGTCGTGAGCGTTGAGCGCAGATGAATCATGAATGCGGATGCATACGAGGAGTCCCTGTCCACTTACCTCCCAGTGCATTCTGCTGCTACTGCCGCCCGTTCATCTTCTGAAAGGCTCTGCCAGCCAGCGTGATTCAGCGCATCGTTTGCCGAGGGGAATGCAAGTGAGGCAGTGTCATCAAGAAACTTGCTGGTGGATATAGGCTCTGAAGGAGGACCAAAGAAGGAATCGTATCCTCGCGTGATGTCGACGCTCATACTAATTGCCAAGTTGCCGATGGCCAGGGGCGCTCGAAAGTGGTGACCTAGGCCACGACACTCATCCGAGTTCGTGAATTTGAAGATAAAGAGCGAAGAGAAATTTGTCAGGCTCACGTCGTTGCTATGCCTGTGATGATGGATCAGTTCAGGTTGAGTCTCGCACACGCAATGTATCAACTACTGGTAAGGGTTGGAGGTACATCACAAAAAGTGACAAATTCTCGTGACACCTAGCGAACCCCGCCACAATCTGACAGCTCTTGCTAGGGCTGGCTAGATCTAGCACAACTTAGGAGATCAGACCAAACTGAATCGATGCTGACACAAGACCTAGCGAGATCTAATAAGAGTTAGCCACTGTGTACTACAC
>JBBPKJ010000439.1:0-24993 GCA_038089195.1 Brasilioporus rufonigricans
ACAGGTTATGCTCCACCCCAGAAACCCTCGAAAAAGCCGAGTCCATCCTCCACCTTGCCAATACAAAGACGCGTCCGGGTTCTGGCTTCGTCGTCAAAAACACCGTCGCGATACCCCCGATATGCGCGTACCTCGCGTCCGAACAGTACGCGCGTTTCCCCTTGGCTTTGACGTGTCCTTTCCTCTGAAATGACATATCGCGTACTCAGGTTGAACACGGACGAGGTCTCGCTCCAGTCTGCGATGGCTGCAGCGTGCGTGTCCAAAGTCGAGTTTGCTGACATTCTCAAGAAAGTGCGCGCCGCTCTGGCTGGCGACTCAGAGCAGGGAACTGGCGCTGTTGCGGGTCTCACGTACGCGACCCTCGTCGATGCATACCGCGTCCCGTCGAGGGAGCACGCGATCGCCTGCATGGAGGACGCCGAGGCGGCGCTGCCACACGTCGAGGTGCTCAAGGTGCGGTATGGCGCCAACGTCGTGGCGTGTGCCGTGTTTTGCTGGGTGTGCCAGCTGATGGAGGTGCGAGTTATATAATTCTCCATACACAAGGGTATCCCTCATCTATAACACATAGGAACCCTCCATACAGGAGCGATCGGTTCGCCAAGCGTATTCGATCGACCCACAGGCTTTCAAAGCCGTCGTTTCGACGCTTGATAAGCGATGTGATGTGATTGCGGAACAGATCAAGACGCATTTCAAACGTCCGACGAGATCTGTTACGAGACCACAGGCGATGACGAGCAAGACGTTGACCCCGGCGACGTCGCCCTCGAAGAAACGCACCAAGGATAGCACCGCTTTCCCAGAAACGCCGACCAAGAAACGCCGAGTCGACTCTGCGTCGCCCACTAAGCCAAGAACGAGCACCTCTCCTACCAAGCGTTCGTCGGCGGCTGCTGAAGCTGCCTTTCACGCGGCTCTCAAATGTAGTCCTATCAAGTCGCTAGTTGACCAGGGGACCGCATCGCCGGTCGCCGGTCCGTCGACGCCCCGTCGTCCACATCGCGTCAAGGTGGCGCAAGACGCGGGGACGCCTCTGCAAGCCGACTCGCAATCGTCGCCGTCCCGCTCGCAGGGACAAATGTCACCCATTCGTCCGTCTGTTCGACGTCGCTTTCGCCCCGTCTTTCTCGAACAGCAGCAGTGGTATGCCCGTGATCCCAAGGTGGAACGGATGTGGGCAGTTGCAGAGTCGCTTCGAGAGAAGATGGTGGAGCTACATGGGCTTCCCTTCCAGGGGTTTGCAGTGGGATAAAATCAAACCGTCGTGCATGTTTCACTCAGGGAGCAACCGTACTCTCCTTGGACGGGGACAATGTGTTGACTTCCCAAATTCAAGGCTCGGGTTGGTAGCAGGAGCGGTGTGGAACGCACGCATATATCCACAAACGGAAATGACGAGTAGGAATACGGAGATTCGACAGTGATATAATACCGGAAGTTCCAATGCTTCGTTAGTATGTAGTATCAGTAACCCACCCAATACATCTGGTTCATCAACGTTCTGAACAATGACTTCAACAAGCAGACATCCCAGCCCCCTATACATTTATACTTTCAATCCTTCCGCTCAAACGTATCCAAGACTAGAGGAAGAAGAAGAAAATACGACATGGGAAAAAAGAGCAGCTGACAACGACGCACGTACCATAACGTCCGGTGATTATATCGCATCTCACCACGGTCTTCCCCACGGCGTGGGCGCCGCTCTAGCTTCCATCGCCAACTCCTCAAACTCTTGATTGCGCGTGTTGGATTCATGCAAACGGTGACTAGACCCTCCGATGACAGCACCACACTCGGGGCATGTCGACACTTGCATCGCCCCTCCACACTACATCCTAAATCAGCACATTCATTCCCATCGCGTCAATGCCATTCACCCACCTCGGTGATCACAAACGTGTGGCCATTCGGACAGTTATAGAAATGTCCCGCGTGTGCTGAGTAGGTGCAATTATTCATGAGACTGAAAAGAGGAAAATAACGGTCGCTCACAGAAATTGAGCGCCTTGACGATGGCGATGCGCTCCTCGAGAGACACGGGATCGTAAAACGTGTCCATGCGGACTGAGCGTTCGATCTTTTCCCATTCATCCACGATGTCCCGCGCGACGCTCCAAAAATTCGTCTCTAACCATGCCATCTCTTCCGCGCCTCTCTTCTTCGTTCGGTGCTCTTGAACCGACGTTTTCATCAACTCGATCGTTGCTTCGCGGAGACTCAACGCGCGCTCCGCCAGCGCATCCCTATGATCCTTTTCTTTGAATCGACCTGTGATCTTACACATCATCATATCAAATCGAAACTCCTCCAACGAAATTCGCATTTGGTAGAGAGCTGTTTTCGAGACCTGACGATGTGATTCGGAGTCTTTTGCGACGGCGAAGGCAACGTCAGCATCTCGTAAACAGCTCTTGAACAAAAATCCAATATAGGTCGCCCATGCCAGCTGTTGGGGGGTATTGCCGTCGCCAGGGCGTTTGTTGATCGCGTCAATCCAGGTGGTCGTCATGTCAGTTAGTACGAGTCGGATGTGAAGCGTCAACCAGATCGCCTCCACCAGGAACCTGCGGTCCGCAAGAGGACGCGGCTGCCCGATTTGTATCTTGGCAACGCGCATCGCGTGAGTCATGGGTTCTCTGGGAGAAGTGCTGAGATCCCCGAAAACCCCGAGAATGGGATCGATTTCACGCTCGTGCAGACACGAAAGCGCCGCCTCCCACGCCTCCGTATGCGCCGAGCGCGTCTCAGCAACGCGTACGGCCTGTCGGTATGCACTCAGCAGCTCGTGCATGGCCTTGCGCCAAGTCTTCAACACTGAACTATCGATAGCGTGTAAACCCGTGCTTGCAGGATTGATATCCCGTTCTGAGATGGGTGCCTCCTTTTTCGAACTCAAAGCCTTGCTTCGCCCCTTGGCCTGGGCCATTCGCTTCTTCTCGTCCACCTTGTCCTTGAACTTCAAATCGATTACCGCCGCATCCTTCAGCAACTGATCTTTCTTTGAACTGGTAGACACAGACTCAAGTGAGGTCTGAACGGTGCCAAGAGACAACGACAACTGAGCAGCGACGTTGCGCTCCAGAATGTCCAAGTTCGCCCGCTTGAAGACACGTCCGTAACGGGGTGCTGTGATCTCCGCACGGCAGGTCGGACAAGTCGGCGGTCGTCTGAATCCGGTCGGGGAAGAGAGACCCAGCCATTTCCCGTCCGGAGCACATCTGTAAAATTCGGACATGCCACAGTGGCCGTCGAGCGTTTCGACCGTAAAGGTGTGACGGCAGGACGGAATGGTGATCAACATCTCGTCCAGGGATTCCAAGTCGGGGTCAATGTCCGCCAAAGTACGTTGCATAATAAAATCGGCCACTTGCGCTCTTTGTTCTCCAGAAGCACATTGAGGGCAGACTTGGACGGTACAATCTTCCCCGCAAACTATTGGATGGTCAGCTCCGGGATCCCAAAACGATGCTGAGCATCTTACCCGAGGGGCATCGATGGCCACATCGAAGAACTTTTTCGCAACGACGATCGCAAGGAAGCCGAACACAAACCTACTGATCGTCAGGTGGGAGGATACCTCTGACTCATCATCACTCACAGAACCACAAGGAACTGGGCAAGTATAGTGGGGACATGTCCTACAATCATTCTCAACAATCAGCCGTAGTAGGCCAAGAAACGTGCTTACCACGTGCATGGTTGCTTGCAGGGTGCACACGGAACAGAACACTGACGTCTGCATTGCGCATGAGCACAGACCTGCCTGCATTTGTGGTTGCAGCGCGTCGTGTGCTCGTGTTCCTCCGAACACGGCTCCTGGCAAGTATGTTCGCAGTAGAGACGAGTTTGACACGGATGAGCGGCGTGTTTTGTCCTCTTGATGGCGCCTTCAGCCGTCGCGCCGTTGAGCGCTCGACAGGCATCGCATGTTGCGTTGCAGCTCTTTCCACAGCAAAGCATCAATTCGGCACACCGAGCTCGACACTGGTAGTCCTCTGGGTTCTGCGAACAAGGCATCTTGGCCTGATGTTCACAACCTGGTAGCTGTTTCTCCACTTCCTTGTTGCAACGAACGCTTTCGAGCATATCTAGTTGGTAGCTAAGTGTTGTATTGTCAACAGAACGCCACAGGAAAGTGTCCGGTGGTACATACCATGGAACAGCATTCTTAACGTGTCCGCACGGCAGTTCAACATTCGGAACTGGGAACAGACAATCGCCACATGGCGTGTGGCATTCTTTTTTGCATGGGTGGTCTCTGGGACAAAGCCTCCGGCATGGTTTGGTACATATTACGGCGACGTGGTTGGGATCATCGCAGTGGCACTAAATTTCGGAGCCGATTGAACTATGGACCGACGGAAGAGCGTCATCAGGGTGCATACCTTGAATGGACAGAGATGGCCACAATTCAGTAGCGTGTCACACGGTTCCATACAACCACCTGCGAGCATCGTCAACCATGATACCACGAACCGAAAGCCGAAACAACACCTACCGTCTGGTGCGATCCGAGAAAGCTGACCAGGGGAGGAAACATACTCTACCCTTTCGTGATGCCTATGACAAGCTACGGGTAAGGCTGGCCCCAGTGCGTCCTGTGCGTCTAGTTCCTCGATGATGGACCGCCACATTCTGCTTTTCAATGCCAAGTTCTCGGCATTCCCAAAGATGTAAAGACCTTCACGAGCTCGGGACAAGGCCACTACAGACAAAGTGAGTGGATGAGCGATGCATCGAGGTGAGACAGGTACCATTAGTACGATTCTCGGACTAGAGTGAAGGATCACTAGGTCAGTTGACGCGCCCACAAGCTGTATGTCAGTACGTGCCTTGAGGAATCCGATATTAACCCGAGTGTGCTGGGAAATGGTTGGCATTTCCAACTCGTCTTCACCGCCGCCAGAATTCCGAACCAGAGAAAGGATGACGACCTTCGTTATCGTTAGTAGCCAAATATGCACGACGTGCTCAACGGTCACCTACCCTTCCTTCCTCTCCTTGATAATTGTCGACCGTCCTCAACCTAACCTACGAAACCGGCGCTGGTTAGGCGCGAGCCGCATCCCCCGTGAGCGAAAACAACTCAC
Organism: Brasilioporus rufonigricans; assembly: GCA_038089195.1. Classification (NCBI taxonomy): domain Eukaryota; kingdom Fungi; phylum Basidiomycota; class Agaricomycetes; order Boletales; family Boletaceae; genus Brasilioporus; species Brasilioporus rufonigricans. Next base: position 5,100 of record JBBPKJ010000439.1, read on the forward strand.
GCGGCTTGTTACTTTGACGCGTTGGATGGTCCCATCAAACGAAGCGTCACCTGTGTCCTCCTGGTCACCTTCGCGATCATCAAGGGCGGCCTGGTCCCGTTCGTCAATGATAACTGCGACTTCACCACCAAGTGCATCTCTAAGTCGGGCAAGTTGACCTAAATAGGCGCATAAGACGACAATGTCGCCCTCCTCAGAATAGCAACCTTGTCTAGGAAGAGGGTAAGAAAATTGCCAGATAACCATGTAGTCGCCTACCGGAGAAGATAGAGCACGAGATCTCGAATCATCTCAACCTAGAACTCCAAGCATGAGTCCCTTGTGCCTTTTGTCACCCAAGAACGGAACCATATCCCCACCTCATACGTATTGTATTTACTCGCAGTATCATCCACCCCACCATTCTCTTTGTGGTTATGGGTGACAAAAAACAGGTTCTTCACCATGCCCCGAACATCGGGGTACGATTTTACCAACTCGTGATCTTGCAGCCCCTCGTAGAGCGTATTCCTGTCCATTTTTAGCTATTCTGTCGAATCTAACGAACGCCGAAATACACACCTAATTAGGCTCGATATGGTCGGACGCATGCGACGCTGAACGTCAATCCGAGACATCGGCAGTCCAGACGCCGACAGGCGCTCCATGAGCGACATGTCGAATCGATAGAGCTTGCTTCCGCGCGGGTGATCCATCGACAAAGCTAGGAAACAAAAGTCAAGTGACATATGACACGTCACAATGTAACACACCAAAATTGTTCAGCGTCGGACGTAATTGGAGAGGGTCCCCGATGAGAATGAGGTGCTCTACCGATGGCACGAGACTACCCAACACGTGGGCTTCTAGTACCTGCCCAGCCTCCTCGACCATCAGAACCTTGGGAGACAGTGACTAGTACAAGTATTAACATCCTAGATGATATGATTCGTAGGATGACGACATACCTTGAGGAGAGTCCCGAGCTTGGCCGCGCCTGCAGAACAAACAACGTCAGCAGCCGGATCAATATATCGACGAAATCCGAGTACCTGTCGTAGTACATCCAATGATCTTGACGTTCTTTAATAAATCACGTCGAACCTGTATGCGTATGTTTTCAGATGAGCAATCATTGGGATATCGTGTAACCCACCTCTTCCTTGATTTCGTCGTATTCCTGGACCTTGTCGGCGTGTTTTTTCCTGAGCCGGTCAAATTCGTCCTGTTGATTTCGTTGCAACTGCAAGCGCGCCTCTCCAATCCAGAATGCATGGAGTATTTGCCGTTCTTCTGGACTCATATTCCAAACCTCGCCCTCATCTAGAAGTGCTTCCGCTGTTCGGTGGCCAAAGGGCATTGCTGGGATATCATCTTCGCCGAGGGCCGCGAAAAACCCAGGTGCATCGTTGACATATGAAGGATAAGGGGCTACTGTCTCCATGACAGGGGCAGATGAGGTAAGTGGTTCAGGCAATGCTTTCCCTTTCTCTGCTTCCGGATCACCACTCGGAGCTGGCTCGGCGGAAAAGTCAGCTGTCATCCATGATTTCTCGGGCAACATCTCAAAGCTTTCCTCGTCCGACCCATCGAACTCGTCTTCATCCAGGATATCTATATCCTCGGCATCCACTATGGTCTCGGTCTTCAGGAGCGAAAAACGGTTGGAATGAGTAGAAGGACCAGGTTCATCAGGTTCGGCGATCGAGTGGGTAATTTGTTGGACGTGAGGAACAACTGGATTAATGATCGTATTCAGAAATTCCAAATCGCCACAGTTCTTCCAGAACGCATATAGTGAGGTATCCTCGGTGATGACCTTGCCTTTGCGACCCTGTATCTGCCACTTTTCTCCAGATTCAGAATCGTCCTCAGTAAGGGTCTTGGCAACTACGATCCACGGAGGTGGGTTGGACACTGAAACATGGTGTTCCGGATAAAATAGCTCGAGGTATTTGACGATTTCCGATGAGTCAGACTCAAGGTCAATCTTCCTCATACCCTCGATCAGGTGAGAGATCTCCGTTCCTACGGACTTGACTTCGCGGTACTTGGAGTTGTACGTATTGCTGAGACGGGATTGTCCAGCGGCCATCTCTCGAGTCTCGATGGAGTACTGGGAGATGCGTTCATCGGATGTACGAGAACCCAAGCGAACGATGTCCGTTGTGATGCCTGCATCGAGAACAGAACATAACATGTGATCGAGCGCATGGTTGGTGAACGCAATCATTAGGATAGGGCCAACGTCATTCGTGATGAGCACGCGCAGAAGCTCAACTCCGGTATAGCTCTAAAAGCAAAGCTGACATCAGTATACCAAGTTCATTGGTAGTTTACCAGTGAGAAACGTCACCTTTCCAGTACCAGGTGGTCTGGGTACAGTGTCAGCAATAGGCTGAAATCCGGACAAGGCACGTGACTCACCCCTGAATCAACACGAGTTCTCTTGACAGCGCGGCGATGACGGCGTCAGCTTGACTGGGGTCAAGGCGACTCGCCCGACGCAGCTCCACTAGGGCACGGTCGACCGAACTCTTGTCCGAGACAACCATCCGCAGGTCATCTACCTCGGCTTCTCGGTTAAACAAGGATGACAACTGGAAGTTGAAACCAGGGAGCTGCGTATACTTTGGAGGGTCGATCGTACAGGTGCTCAGGTAATCGGGTGGATGAAAGACGAGATAACGGGAGAAGGGTATGAGCTCGGGCTCCGTTTTGAGGGCTTCGAGGAACGGACGGATAGCCTCGAACAAGACTGGCGACTCGACGAGTATCTTGACCCCATCGAGGGAAGAACGTCCAGTCCTCAACTCAGAGAGAATGCGCAATTCGATGTCGCTGTCGAAAAACACAGCTCGAATCTTGACGTGGTTCGCGTTGCCTTGCACGTGATCGGTCAATTCCGTAAGCGAGCTGGCGATGGTGCCGAGATGGACGGATATGCCTGTAGTGCTCTTCCAAACAAGAGCGACGAGACCGCCTTGAACGAGTCGTTTGCCGCTCATCCCCTTCCAAAATGCGACACGCGCTCCGCTTTGCGCAGAACGAGCTCTGCCTGGCGGCGTCTGAACAGTCAGGCTCGTCGATATTCCCCGACGGTCAGGAACTAATGAACTGAAGGTGATGTCGGTGTAGACATTGAACATGAGCGATTCGTGGTTACTGGCCACTCCATGGTACTTTCCTCCCCCTTTCTGGAGGATCTCTCCGAGTTTTGTTTTACGCCTCTCGAGATCGTTCAAATCATCCACTACAAACTGCACTGCCATACGCAAGGGCGCACTGCAATCAAACATTTGGATACTGTGCAAGTAAACGGTAACTGGAATGCTTACGTGAGCTCCTCTCTTAAGAGACGAAACTGCCCGTCCACTAAGCGCTCCATAGAGCCAGCTAGATAAGGGTGTGGTGCGTCGAACAAGCTAGCCGGCAAGAATGGCTGAGTCCGGCACATCAATTCTTGATGGGTTGGAGCAACCCGAATATCATAGATCTCCATAAAATCGTTGTCGTGTCGAGGACCATCCAAACGTAGCACTCCTGGAGGATCATAGGTGCTGTGCAGCGCCGCAACGAGACCCTCGTTCGAACGCCCGTCTGCACCGCCTAATGCACTCCTGCGAGAACTCGAGCGGGTCTCCTTCCCAAGTTCGCGATTGACGATAGACTCCAGGCGATTCACCTTTTCCTTGAGGGTGTTGACAAGGAGATCGCGAACTGGGCCTTCAACGCTCTGGAAGGGGTTATCGAACGTCGCCGGAGATGACGAGATCCCGGTAGTCCACTGGTCAAACCAGGTACGAAGATTCGTAACCAAAGTAACAAGGCGCGGGTACATCGCCACGGCGTTCTTGAATCGCACTAAGCACCTACGAACGATGTATAAAGTCGGGCCTGGCAGTGATGTTCAAGCCAACGTACTCATCCAGAACCCCAGCTATAGATGCCAACACTTGGGCGCCAATCTGAGGATGGTTCGTCGCTGACCCTGGGTCTCTGAAAGATCGATTGTCCATGATAGTAGTCATGCTGCTCTCGATCGCGTTGGCAAGCTCGTTGAGATTTTGAAGCATCTCAGTAAAGAGAGTGCTGTATTACCGTATTAAGCGACGGGCATGTAATACAGTTCAAGATATCTCACTTCACTCTGGATACAAGCGTACTCTTGACAACAAAGTCGGATGACAGATACTGTGAAAAGTGAGTGGAAGTCAACCACGAGAACAAGGAGCACACTGACACGTAATATAGGAAGTATCCCTCGCTGGAAGGACAGGACTTCACGGTTGTTCCCCGCGTGAGCTGATACTTGTGGCCAACGGATGACATCAATCAGACGGTGTAGGCCATTTTGCTGCAAGGAAAGTCAAAACAAGATTCGTAGAGTAGTCCGATTCATCGCGCACCGAAGCCATGGTCTGCAAAAGAAGCTTTCAAATAAAGTGCAGTTAACGCTTGTCTGCGATCATCGCCGCAGTCTATGACTTACTTGTCCATCTTCTTGGGTCTGGAACCCGATTCAATACACTGGTCATGACAACGAATCCGGTATGACGTACCCAACCTGCATTAGAGGCAGTGGCGCTGTTCAACGGCTTCAAGAACGCATAGATTTCAAAGGTAGTTTTGAATCTAAAGTAGTCAGAAATAAATCTTTTCAAGGTATTGTGTGCTTCAGATGGAGATAGGGAAGAAGAAGAGTCTTGAAAGAAGAAGCCGTCCGTTCCGCTGCCGCTCATTCTCGACAAACCTTGTTCAGTCAAGAAAGGAGCGACGCGTTGTAAAACGGCAGCGGATCGCCCTGCTGCGCCAGACGACGTTGACGCAGGGGCTGGAGTAGTGCTGTTCGCTTTCTGGGTATGTTTGTAGCGGCAGTTGAATTCTCTCGTGCAGCTGCCCTGTTCCCAAAAGAACCTGCAGACACCTGGAGGGGGATTTCCATTGCCACCTGGACGAGCGGTGCCCGGTGGCGGGGTAGAGTTATCAGGGGTTGAGGAACGCGAGGGAGTACTAGTAACTTTGGGAGACGAATGTGCAAATTTACACTGGTTGCCTCGGTTGCAACCAGCCGGAGTATTGAAGAAGCGACAAGGGGGACGAGACATCACGAAATCAAATCGCAAGGAAGGGGGGTTCCGGGCAGTCCATATATGCTGGGCGTAGTACAGCAAGTGTTATGTAATGCACACTGCTTGGCAACCTTGATGACTCGGAGAGTCGTTAGTCACTGACCTTTCGCGAAGAGTCCGGAGTCTGGCCGCGGCCTTATCAAGATCTAGAAGGGTTCTTTTTGGAACGAGTGATTCGGAAGCACTCGGAATCCCAGTGGCGGGTTGGTCTTATCGACCGGTCAATGTTCGTGTCAATGTGATTTATTGCCAGTGGTCAGTTCACCTTCTAAAACGCTGTCTGATCCCAACGCAGTCGAAAGAAAGAGGTGATAATCTCGAGGCAGACTCTACTCCGCCGAATTGGTTTGATCACGTGTCAAGCTTCAGATGTATCTTTATGTCAAACGAACTAATTTTCTTGTGCTCTGATTGGTCGAATTAACATGTTTATGTAATCTCTACCTTCCAAATGGACAAGAACGAGGATCTTCCTGTCTGGGCAACGGAGGTGAAAGGGGGACACGTCAGACTCGATAGACCGTCCCGCTCCAGCCTACCCTGAAACCATGAGACACCGTCTCCAACATGAAAACAACGTTGCACAACTTAAATCCACACACGGTACGCATGCACTATTGACGTCATCGACAAACCTCCGGCTCAAAGATAGCCAGCTAGCCCCTGACCCCGCTTCTGCTTCTGTGGACACAAAGAAAACTTGACGCCCCCCTGGTTGCCAGCGACCGTTCCTCGATCCCGACCCCAGATTCGCAGTGGATATGCAATGGCCGTAGCTTTGTACCCTGCGATTCATGGTTACAACGTTGTTTTCAAGCTATCATTCCGTTCTCCCCACAGGAGAATGGATTGTTTCGAGCCTACTTCAAGGTTAGATGGACATGCCATAGTACATAACGTGTCGTCACATCAAAGGTTGATGTCGGGTTGCGAAACCATGCATAGCCCCTTGCTCTAACAAATATATACCATCTATAATATTACATCACCCCCACGCATAGTTCACAGTTCCAAGGACGCATTGCCGTGCACCATTGTCGTGCCCCAAACACTTGATTCCATCGTCGGGTTCTTGAAACGTCCCTGATTCGCCGTCCCTTCCCAAATGGATCCGCCGGAGGATATTCCTCAGGATGGTCTAACTATTCTGACACCTGACACCTCTCCTCGTATGTACGATGCACCACGAAGGACGCCGCGCGGTTCGACATCCGTGTTTCTTCGTACCAAGGCCTTATGTTGCCGTTGCTCGATCGCAACGCCACGACAAAGCTGCCTCTTGATCTAGCCGCGATGGTCAATAAGGCCCTCAAGTCGACTGGGTTGTGCATGAGTCGAGACATATTCGGGTGCTAGAACACAAAAATCTTTATGAACCTGTCACTCCTTACATCTCCAATTTGGTGGCGTCTTAGCCCGTGCTGGAAAGGAATATGGTTTTTTGAATGCGCGCGTCCGACATGTACGGAATCAAGGTGTCGGAATGTTGATGTGACAGACGATAGCATCATTACTGGAAGTTAATGTCCCCCTCGTCGGCGTGATGGACTATCTGTGTCAAAATAACCCGTGAGTCCGGTAGAAATCGATGCCTGGATATGGTACATTCCGAAATGGATGAATTGGACATGTCGAGTTCCATGTTTTCAGGCAAGAACGAACTGCCACTGGTGCCAGATCTGGTGCGCAAAGTCGTTGGCGTATGCCGCGAGCTCATTGATGTATGATAAGAAGTGCTCTGATAGTCAGTCTACGATTTCGATTGGTGAATTCGATTGGATGGGCCGTCCAAGAGGGGCGCAAGAGGAAGCAAAATGGAAAACGTTATGGTTACCGATGCTAATACCCATCCCCTCCTGTTGGCTTGGCATCGCGCCTTGTTTGTCGGTGCCTACGCATCACTGCTACAGCGCACTTCTGACGGTAGGAAAATCGACGTGTGGCGCTCCGCGTCCATTTCCCCACCATCATACGAGCCACATGGAGTGAATATAACACACTGGACATGGTGAGGACGAACAATATATCGGCATTTTCGGAGGGACTCAGCGCCCAGTGCGGATGGATCTCATGAGATGCCCCGTCAGGTAGTGACTTGGACGCAGCCCGAATCATCAACGGACCAGTCCTCGCTGATATCAAGGCACACCGCCGAACGCGGTTGCGCGTGCCGTTTCTACCTAGGCGTCGACATCAGATATATTCATTTAAGTGTCGATGGACATGCACCCTTGGGTCCCTCACCTACGAACGATTGGATCATGATAGAGGACATAGTCGAAAGTAGTTGTTGGTTCTATGTTGCGCGTGTATACAGCCTCTGCGATCTGCGGATGGCCATGGGCAACAGTGATGTGTTGGTTGTGCCCCGTGTTGTCATCTGCGCCAGCCATTCTGGCTCGAAATGTAGCATGGGATTGCAGGTGGTGAGCACGATGAATTTGTACGTGGGGTGCAGGTCCACTGCTTGCGAGGTCAATGAGTTCTTCGCAATTGCTGATGGTCAGGTACTACTCCTGGACGTCACGATCATTGATATCGTTCCATGTTTGCGGACTCGGGCCGCATCCTATCGATAAGCGACTTTTCTTTCCCGTCTCCATCAAGCCAGGGCATGGACTAGAAGGAATGACATGTTTCCTTAGACTCTGTGCTTTGCCAATGTAGTAGACGACCACGTTCACTGGACTCTTTGCGCCCCCAGCGTCCACGTTCCGAGTAAATTAGCACGGACGCGTGGGCGGAACTTGAAAGAGGCACGCATCACCAGAAGTCGGACGAGGGGTGTCACCGGGTTAGGCAGGGGAGATCGTTTTGTGCGCGCTGGAGCAGCCTAGTGGGTTCCAGCGCCAGAAAGAAAGAACGTCACGGTTGCACGAGCATTGCACGTGGCGCCGCCCTTGGCGGCGGGTACTTACATCCGTTAGATTTCCTTTTTCGGACATCATGACAGCCACCCCTTGCTTCAAGTGCAATGCACCGTGTACATCAATGTCCAACCGCGAACGCGTATTACCGTGTGAATACCAGCGCCGTAGTTTGGAGCAAGGCTGATTGTGTCTGAAAGGAACAAAGAGACCGGGTCTGTTATAATACCCACGGAATGATTGTTTCAAGTCTGAGTCCCACAAGAGAATTGGTTGTTCGCTGACTCCATGACTACTATAATAACCGCATTAATTTGCTTTATTTACATCTGGATCAACATAAAAACCGTCTTGTATGGTGAGTCTCAGGCTTACTGGTCCGCCGTGGCTTGTGTAGGCATCAAGTTGGTCCTCTACTTCAAGGTCATATACATCCTACTGGGAAATTGTGGAGCACAAAAGAAATTCAACCTATTCTACGCGCTCTTTAGCACAATGATGGTGTTCTTGGCCACGATCTGGGTAGCTACCGAAGTGATATTCTGCGAAAAGATGTGGTTGCTACATTCTAACTATCCCGGGGGCATGGTCACGGACTGAAAGGTTAACATTGTGGTTTGGTATATGTATGTTGTGGAACGGTCGTTCTGTAACACGAGTCCGTGAGGACTGCAGTACGTGAGTAGGTAGTTATACGTAGTGTACAGTAGGTGCTTATGTCGGGATTAGCAAGCGCGCGCGCAGCCACAGCCACGACACCGACGCACGCAGGGCCCGACAAGGGACATCGCCCGCGTACCTGCAATCGTATGGCTTTTCTGTTCACCGGTATCGCGTATAGGTCTCATTATAAATTCACCTTCTTAGTTGTAATCAGATTCGTTCTTCCAGATTGCTGATGCAGCCCTTACTGTGACCCTTTACCCCTCGTCGGACACAGTAGCAATTTTCGTATATAGTTTGTACCGTTCGTGTTAGAACACCTCAGTCCGTTGTAACGCACGCGACTGAGGTGAGCTTTTCATATCGTAGTTGTTACCTACTCGAACTGACCGTACGTAGAACGTTGTCTCTCGATAGGTAAATATTCAATACAGTCCGTTGTAACGCACGCGACTGAGAACGTTGTCTCTCGATACCCGTGTTCCATCTATAGTGCATATTTCTACAGCTTACCTCCGGTCGACGTTGTACGAGACTGGAGAAAGCGTGGCAGGGGGACGCGTGCTGACGGACGCTGCTGTCCGAATATGGTAATCTAGTGTAAGTACGAAAATTGTCCAAGTATGTACTAGCTAATGGGATGATCTCCAACAATGTATTTGATAGCAGTGACTGTTGTGAGGTTGGAATTGCTCGGCAGAGGTCTAAGCTAGGAACTATGAGAACCTCAGTAGATGTCAAGCTACTAATATTAAGAGTACTACCTATGAGAACTAAGGTAGATTAGTACAGTAGTAAATGCCTATGAAATAGGGCTTACCCTCAGTAGATGTCAAGCTACTGAGGAAATAAACTAGAAGCTACTCCGAAAAGTGTACGCTCTAAGCTTATGTAACATTACCATAAAAGGAAGCTAAAGTGTGCTGGTCAAGTTTACAACAGTGACGCTCATCACCCTGCAGCTCATGACAGACGCCCCTATGGTAAGATACCTCCCGGATGCTGGGAAATAGGCTCACTCGACCGGTTCCAGATCTACCACTGCCGGATGATATGGAACAGCAATCGTGCTGTCATGGTACCAATTATTCTGTAGTTTGCTACCTTCACTGAGTATCGTGCCCACACCGTGACTGCGCCCTTTTGATAGATTCATTTCGTCTCTACATAGCTTTTGGAGTGCTGATCGCGCAGCTCACAAGTTCAACTGAGGGCAGGTTCTACACTGGGGTCATTGCACACTTCGGCCTTGCATATTTGACCGTCTCTGTGTTCCTCAACACAACATTGACGTGTACAACATGTTACCGTGTCATGCGGCATGGAAAATGGGTCCAGGAACACCTCGGGGAGGAATATGCAGCCTTGTATTTCGCCGTTGCCTCGACCGTCATCGAATCTGTACTTCCATACACGCTCTCTGGCATCGCCCTTTTGGTGGCGTTAGGGTTGGTAGTGCGACATCGGCAGCGTTCATCCGCGTATATTCCATGATGATGGTGCGCCATTTTTTGCGCTCCCCGTTATCAGCTGGTACTGAAGAGGTGAGCGCGACTTACCATAGTGCATTTCGCCACGTTCATCCTTCGAGTGGTGACAGTGGAGGCGTGGCGCAACGATACGTTTAGTTGTCCAGGATCATCGATCGAGTTCAGCCCTTGCTGCACTTCGGAATCCGAGTCGCGATCACGATGGCACGACAGCAGCAGGACAGAAACCCACACGCAGTCATCGCCAGACGAGTGTCTTCCACACGGGGAAACCGACGTAAGGACACAAGTGTGGCCAATCTGGGGTGGACGACCAGTGTGACTGAGGAGTTGCAGTGTATCCTAAACGGGGTAGAATGGCAGCTCAGGTGTCCAACACGACGCTAAAGCGTAGGCGCACTGGTCAGGACCTTGAGGTAACGGCTATGAGGCACGCAGGTGTGTACCATTCGACAGTAAGTATACAACCTTGGATCAGAGAGAGAAAACGATGATCGACGGCGAATTTCGTCACAACACAACAAAAATAGCGATTGCAATGTGAAAGACCATCAAGGGAAGGGGCACCACTCTGCACGAGCCGGTGTCCCATAGTTGCGTGATCCATGCATGCAGGTGCAGCTCTAGCAGTTACGACGACCATCTCCGTGTGCGTGTATGTCCAAGACTGTCCAGTTTTTGTCAATAAACTACAAAACCTGTGTGACAACCTGCTCGTCTTGATGCCTTGGTCTCATACCAGACAACCCGTGTCCCGCTTCCAACACTGATACCAACGCCGATAGTGCAACTTGGTGACTAGGGTTGTGTCGAGATAACGACACTCGAGATTTATCCGTTGGGTATCTGTTAAGAAACGCGAGCGTGGAAGGATAGAGAGCCCTTGGTCATCAGGGTAATGTCGGACGCGGGCGGGAGTTAGCACTTCAGTCCTAAATCCGACGAATGTCCAACACCGATTAGTGATCTGGTGGTAGTAGCACGCCGTTTGTAGTCAGGTCCTCGGGTAGGTTGAAACACCATGGCCGGCATAAGCCTGCATGCCGGCACTGATTGAAAGAAAGATGGGGGCCAGTAACCACAATTAAGGTTTAACCAGAAGTGGTATTTCTTGGCTGTGTGATGACTTACTTATTCGTCGTCTCACTGCTGCGCGTTCTTGTTAAGGCTAGGCATTGTCACATCCGTGATCACCCCTACAAGGTGTGCAAGTGAGCGATGTCGAATGAAAGCGGATAATGCCAAGCGCAGATATTCGCAGGGGCTGCCTGTCATTCGCTTTGACTGATCTCCGAGGTGGATCCAACGGGTGCGGGTACAGCTTTGTGACGGATCACAAAAGTATGCCCCACGGTACCTAAACTCGTCCTATATTATTCCTCCGAGCGGCGAGGAGTATGTGTCAGTACTATCATGATCTGTCTCTTGCAGCTCATTTAGTATGCCGAATCCCCGTGATGAGCCTGAGAACACACCGTTTTACAGTTTGGTCGATGGCACCCGTCAGCCGAGATACCACCTGAAACGGGGACCCCCCTGCAAGGAAAGACCCTGATAATGGTCCATAACACATGGCACAAGGCAATTTGGCCCCTCAATCTGTCAATGTGAGGCATTTTAACAATAATGAAGTCAACCCAGACATGAGCAAAGGCACCAGGGGCCCAAACGCCCATATACCTCGTCCGTCCACGCTCACGATAGTTACTGTAAATAGAGTAAGTACAAACATGTACATACAAGCGAACCGCTAGGGATACTGGAAATGGGGTGCAGCGGTCGCTGGAAGTGCCAATGAGTGATTTGACCCACCTGTTCCATAATTGCCGCTGATTAGGAACTGCTTTTCATCCAAATCTAGTCGCCACCGATCTATTTCATTCGTTCAAACGAATGCCAACTGATTCGGATATCCGCTGCGACAGATGCGACTTCGGGTGAGTCGCTACAGGCCATACTCCGAGTTTATGGCATGTGCGAAGGACTCAGGAAGAAGGGAAACCCTAACTTGGTTTCAAGTTGGGAGGGACCCTTGTCAGGCTATGGGTGTATTAACGTGGAAATGGAGCGCCTGGGAGTGATAAAAGCTCGACGACATTCTCGTCCAGCACAGGATACTCCCTCCTCTGAACTGACCTTCCTGCAATACTTGTCTACTGCGAGCATGTCACAACCCTATCCCATTACTGGAATCGCAGACACGGGGGTCCATCCCCGTTTAGAGATCCGTGACCTCATGAAGGATCCCATTCAGTGGTCACTCTTCGTCCAAGCTTTGACTAACATCCTCAACATGGGTGACTCTGACCAACCAAACAGCTGGTGGCAGATGGGTCAGTACATACTAGTAGTAACGCGAAAATGTTCACGACTTACTTCTCCCTCAGCGTCAATCCACGGACTACCCTATACCCCATGGAGGTAAGAAGGTATAAATATATATACTTTCCATTACACAGCCGATGCCTTGCAGTGGTGATCCAGACGGGTCACAGACTGAGACGCCAGAAACGCAGTGGGGGGGTAAGTAATCTCCTTTATTCCAGGGATCTGTCGGTGCTGACGAAATTCGTATCCGAAGGCTATTGTTACCATGCTTGTCTGTGCATCTCTCCTGGCCTTCTTGAGCCTTTCTGAGACTCTAGACAGCGGCTCTGTTCCCAACCTGGCACCGGGTTTTGCTTTTGTTGATCGAGGTGAGCTGTACATTCTAGCTGTCATCTGTCCGATTTAACACACCTTGAGTAGCAAGCTGTGAGTAATGAGGCGATCTCGATTGCTTCTAGACTCGACAATAAAGAATGGCTGCTGTCCGCAAGGTCATGTCGCTTCCCGTAAGTGACGACCAAATACACCAACACCATGTCTAACACTTTTCAAGATACTGGGATTGGACCCGGCCGGATACTGCCGTGGAAGGCATCCCGAATATTTTCCAGCAAACCCAAGTTGAGATTACCTATGCTGACGGTTCAACCGCCTTGGTCAATAATCCCTTGAATCACTATACATTCGCTAGGAACCCTGGCGCTGCGCAAGGTGCTCCATATATGGCTACATGGAACCGAACATATCGGTGGGCCAATAAAGACCTAAATCCAACGGAGGAGATGTATGACCAGGCACGCAAGTAAGCCGTATTGTGGAATACTGTTTACCTGTGATGCTGAGGGTGTGTCACCAGCGCGTTTGGGGTTGGAGGTTCTTTCACCATGGGTGGAGGCCAAATCACCCTTCGACCTTATGACTGGCTCAGGGCAAAAGTCGCTGCATTATTCACATTCGATTTGACTGTCTCAGACCCTGAATACGGCGGGAATATGTAAGTTGGATGTGCTTGTGGCGAAACGGCTCATAGACAGCATGCTCTAGGTGGGCATATTTCTCGAACACTGGCGCACAGGATGATAATGTCGACGCCGTGATGGATACGATGCCACGTATGCTTTTAATGGGCTTCCTATCCGTTACAATTCTAACGACTTGTCCAGCATCGATCGAAGAACCTCACAACCAGGTGCATCTCCACACTGGGGGTAATGGGTCGATGGTACGCATGTGATTCCGTTCCAATTCGTGCATATACTAAATCATCGCAGTCTATGAACGAATATGCAGGTAATACTAGTTTTGCGTTTGTGAGATGCATCTTGAATGGACAACTCGCAGGTTTTGATCCAATTTTCTACCTGCATCACTGCAATGTCGACCGTATATATGCTCTCTGGGAGTACGTCTATCCTAAATACCAGATCGGATCTGGTTGGAAATCCACCAAGACAGGGGAGATTGTCCAATTCGGTATGTGTGTTCCCAATTCTGCATCCTTGGATTCTCCTTCATGATACTCTCCAGTAACCGACAGTGGGACATTCGATCAAGATTCTGGGACTGGCGTGAACCAAGACACCCTGCTTCACCCTTTCCGCAACAAGGCTTTAAATTATTGGACTGCAGAAGAGGTCCGTGGCTTACTAAGTACCAGTCCGATAAACAAGTGTATGTACACTCTTCATTCGGATGGTCCTCTAATGACCGCCTGGTTAAATAGACTACACATACCCCTCTGTTGTAAGCCCTACTACGGGTGAGCGGGTCGATGTGCAAGTTCCCTATAACGTGGATGATCTAGGTCTCCGAGCGCGGTACCAAAGCATTCTCTATAGTGAATGGAGTCCGCAGATCAAGAACATTGTCCAACAACACAAGACTCTATCTCGTGCGACCCCTCAGCTCTCCAAGCACGTCAATCTTCTCTTGAAAGAGGAGAACCAAGTTGCGCATCTGCGTCACTTCTTCCTCGTCGGCGAAGTTCCAGAGTTTGCATACCCCGGATCATATCGTCTCGAGCTGTACTTGCTCCCAAAGGATCCCAACCAGACACAAGTCCAGGTCGTTAACAGCATCTCGGTGCTCGGGCGCGCAGACCCAGAGAGATGTGCTGCTTGCAGAGGGCGACGGGCTGCAGGAAGTCACACTCGTGGCCACATGCCTCTAGACCCACGTGTCATCCTCCACTTGCTCGGTCAAACCGATGCTACTCGGCTCGCAGGCATCACCGATTTGCATCATCTTGCTGCTCTGATCAATGGAAGCTTCGGGGTGAGACTAGTGAAGCCAGACGGGACCAGACTTGCAGCCGCGGATCCACACGTTCCCCATCACCATGCACCCCTGCATGCGAGCAAGACGCCCAAGTTGACGCTTCATTCGCACGTTGTTCAGTCCAGTCTAGCAGACGCCGCTGCTCCCGTCCACTTTGTTGAGCACTCGCATCACGGTGCATTTGGAACAGGGATGCGATGGAGAGAGTTCTAGGTCGGATTCCTGGTCTATATGTGTCATGTTCACCACGAAGCTTACTTTCTGGGTCGCTCACAGGCATCGAAATCTGGGCCTGGATGTTGAGACGATAACGATTTGTCCATCCGCTTTGTTCTACACACAAACTAACCACAAAAAAAGAAAGAAACCCAAGAAAAGGACTTAAAAAGAAGAAAAAGAAGAAAGCCCTCTCCTCCCACCGTCTTGCTAGCAGATGTGATTTGTTCAGTGTACGACTGATGGCATCCACAATTGTAAGAGTAGCATGTATAGCAACGAGTTTTCAGTGGATGCCATATATTTGCTGTGTGTCATCGTGCTCATACTCGCATGCCATAGTCTAGTGACTAGCCTGGACCTCGAGGGTTGTCCTCCCACTCCCAGTTCCGCGACGAAAAGTAATTCCAGCAGACTGGTCACAAAATTGCCTCACGCCATTCAGCTCATGTCGGCCCCAGATTCTGCGTGCGTGGCGGTATATCCTACTCCTAAGAGCCAAATACCACCTTACATTACCTGGCGCCGCCTTCGCCTACCATGCGATCCCGACATCCACCACGCCCCTCGCCAGTCTCAAATATTCAGGGGAAAAATACGTCAGGCCCCAGAAGTCCAAGGACCACCGTGCGCCGTGCCTATGCGCTGTAGAACCTCATATACGCCTCTCCCATGTCCTGCCACGCCTATGACATTTTTCCAAAAGCCGTCGGGCCCTTGGATCATCGCCCGATTCTCGAACATCGCCGATCCTAACTCTATAAACCTCCCGGATGCGTATGCCTCGACGAGACACGCACTTGGCATCGATACTGCGTACGTCTCCTCGAACGCAGGATGCACCGCGACCGACACTGCCACGATCGACGTCCACGTGTCCGAAACGAGACGTGGCTACGTCGGAGCATCGTCGTATTGCAGGTCAATCCTGCCGTCGCTCAAGTGCGACGTTACGGCAAAGTCGCCTCCGGAACAAGACGTGGTGGTCGAGGAGACCGACAGAGAGATGGCGATATTCCGTGAACCGGATGGACCGATGGATACAAAGCGAGGTGCCCAGTAGGAATCGATAGCTGGATGTGCTCGCAAAATTGTTAGTCTGTGTCATGAACTCATCGATGCAGACAGGCAGCGCTCCGAAGGAACAGTCGAAAAAGGGAATGCAGCCTCGAAGTGGAATCGATCGTGCACACTGCATCATGCAGCATGGCATTTACATCTTATGTAATTGGTGGGTTGAATCGGATGGGTCAGGGACCAGAGGTGGGTGGGCGCAAAGTTAAGGAACCTCCATAGATATCAAAGCATGTCTACTCATTTCCGCTCCTACGCAATCGACAGGGTCTCACGTGCAAGAGCCCATTCGTCGTGGTACGTCGCTCGTGCGTCTTGACATCACCCCCTGTCTGCGGGCGCATGTTTCACCTTGATTTCTCCTGATAGGCCTCGGTTAAACGGGATACAACACTGCGGACGCAAAGGGATTATGAACGACATCTCAGCGATCTCGGAAAAGTAGCGCCAAAGGAGGATTGTCTAATGAGACGTTCGGTTGAATAGCGTCCCAGTCCTGGGAGAACAAGTGGAGGAAGAGGATGAGTGGCATGTCCACCATACATCCACATCGACCTTTCTTGCCGCAAACGCCGAATGAGTGCGGGGAAGTACCTTCAACGTGTGTCTTAGGCTTGCATTAACCCATTTGAGGACACAAGAAGAATAAAACAGGGGTAAGATAGATCTTCTGGGCATTGTTCGCCTGCGTCGTACTTACTGGTGGCAAATTGGTGAATATGGTGGCCTGAAATTTCCAGACGGTTGGTCAGCTACGTACAGTATTTGCCAACAGCGCATGCGGGTAATATTGAACGGAGAGGAAGAACTCCGCTTCACAAAGGTTAAGTAGGTTGTATGTACTTGGAAGGTAACAGCCGGAAGGGGAACACTGTAAGGTTGGTTCCCTGACTAAGCGTAGTGAAAGTTGGACAGTTGGATCAGCAGCAGCTTGCTTGCAAACGGGGTGCACATTCGAGATGCTTGATGTCTCACATACATGCATGTAGAGGTCTAGAAGATAGACTAGAAGTCGTGAGTGATGGGAGCTGCGTGACAGGTACAGGAGAATGGAACGAGATAGACGTGGGTCGTTAGGGTGAGACCGGTCTGGCAACATACTCGCGAGTCGAGGATGAAGCCCATGACATATGTGCCAGACCATACGATCAGGTGGGGTATGTCTGCTTCACCCTGGATTCATCAATCAAGGTCTTCGAGTCTGCCATTGATCGGGTGGTCCATATTGGTGGCAGGAAATATGGTCTTTCGTCTGCATATTTTCATACACTAGGGCTTTGGTGCAGGGACCATCCCTCGTTTGAAAAACAGGGTTCACATGAGCAAGCGCCGAAAAACACGACGTCACCGAGCATGTTCACCAACCCATAGCAATGAGGCCGCAGGGATAATGTGCCTATAATGATAAAAAAGCGCAGACCACAACTTGTTCGTGACTCCATCCAATGCTTCACTACCTTCTGTCGCTCGCGAGTATCCTGTTCAGACCGATTGGTGCGTAGCGCTGCATCTTGAAAACTGGGACTGCGACGATATTGACCGTTGGACAAGAGTGTTTCCCCGTACCGCCAATTGGGATCAATGTCGGAAGCAAAACATACGCGACGTCATTTTCACCGAACGGCAAGTATCTGATAAACGGCGACAACGAAGGGGTGAAGGTGTGGAGGGTGCAAGATGGCAGGCAAATGGCAAGAATGAAAGCGCCGGGGCGTGTCGAGTGTCTCGCTGTGTCCCACGATAGCAGGTGGATCGCCGCGGGTACGAACGAGTGCAAAGTGCTCGTATGGAACGCAAAGACATCCCGGCAGGTCTTCATGCTCGAGCTGCACTGCACCATCACTGGACTCGACTTCTCCCCCGACTCGGCCCGGCTCGTCTTCGCTTCAAGGAATGGCACAGCCACCATTTGGGAGATCGCCAATCGCACACAAGCACAAATACTTGACCACCAAGGCTGCCACGTGACCGCAGCGAAATACTCCCCACAAGGTGATCGCATCGCCACCGCCACTCCTAACTGCGTTCGGGTCTGGGACAGTACCGATGGTCGCTTGCTCGTCGACATCCCCGTAGCAGTGACCCCAGAATACAACACTGGTCTCCTCTGGTTTGAAGACCACCTCTTCGTCGCATCCGACAATTCAATCAAGGAATTTGAAGCCTCTTTCGGTTTAACGCTCTCGGAATGGCCGGTGTCTGATTGCAGCTACTGTTCGTGCATTGCCGTACCAGGGCACGGAGGGTTTGTCGCATACTCTACAAATGATACTGTCACATTTTGGGACATGTCAACCCACACCCGACTCGGTGTCATCCCTCACCCTCAAGGCATTTACTCAATCGCACCCTCTCCCGATCATCGGTTTCTTGCAATTGGTGGAGAGTGCGGGAAGATCAATATCAAAAGTTTATTTCGCATCACCGTGAGTGTCGTGTCTCATCAGGTCATGATATACGCATATCAAGTTTTTTTTTTACTTTTCTCTTCCCAGACCGACGGTGACGTGACCTCGAAGCCTCCAATACTTTATGCTACTCCGACGCCGCGTTTGAGGGAGTGGGCAGAAACGGCGTTGTCAAACGATTCGTGGAGAGACGCATTGATT
This sequence comes from Brasilioporus rufonigricans, assembly GCA_038089195.1. Classification (NCBI taxonomy): domain Eukaryota; kingdom Fungi; phylum Basidiomycota; class Agaricomycetes; order Boletales; family Boletaceae; genus Brasilioporus; species Brasilioporus rufonigricans. Next base: position 23,735 of record JBBPKJ010000439.1, read on the forward strand.
GACCCTGCCATCGTAAGACCCCTGTTTGTTCTGGTTCCTGTCGTGGCATTGACACTGCGATGATTTGCAGTCCGAGCTCCCCAGAATCACGGTTTACCAGGTAATATGTGAACGTCTTGAAACAATTGACCGCATAACGGATATAGTCGAGTGCTTCCGTCAATTGACGGATGAATTCGGAGGACAGACGAATCCGCATGATGAACATTTCGAATGGACTCGTGGTGAGTGGTCATGCATTCCCTGCAGATTTCGTCGCTTATACAACTGCAGTCATCCACCGGCGGTTGCGACAACCCCGGAGGTTGTGTCAATCCTAATTTACACTGTTGGATTAGCAAGCAAGCGCGCAGCCACAGCCACGACCGGCCCGAACAATCACCGGTGCGCGCGTGAGCCGACGCACTACATTCCTCGCGTATCGCACACCGTATAGACACTTTCATTGTATCTATCGCGTACTTTCATTTTTCTATATTCCTGTGTTTCATTGCCAACACGGATCTCGTTTATGATCCTTTATCCCCTTTACTCGATACAACTTATTGTATATAAGCAGTACTGTTTCAACATGGAACACCTCAGTCTGTTGTACCACACGTGACTGAGGCGAGCCATCCATATCTTGTAGTGTTACCTACTCGAACTAACCTGTACATAGTGTTCTCATTAGGTAAATCAATCTAGTCTGTTGTATCATGTACATGATTGAGCTGTTCTGTTTGTCATGTGCCCCTGTTCAATCCAGTGCCTATTTTCTATCATACACTTCAATAAATATCTTCTCCTGCTGCAATAAAGATCTATTGTGAGGTTGGAATTGCTTGGCAGAGGTCTAAGCTAGGAACTATGAGAACCTCAGTAGATGTCAAGCTACTGATATTAATGTTGGAGATCAGCCCGTCGTATCGTACATAACTACCACTTTTCGCCCTACACTCACTTAACTACCATATATGGACACCGCTCGTTCACTACACATTACACCGCATCGCACCTTCCCTCCAGTCTACTATCATACGACTGGAGATAAGCTGCATCTGCACCCACTGTTGTTACCTCACATACTGATGTACCTAGGACTTACCATCCCTACGCTCTAGGTACATAATATATGAGTCTACTATCATACGACTGGAGGACTTACCGTCCCTACGCTCTAGCTCGCCCGGTCTCTAACAGGTTATGAGCCCTGCATAGCGCAGGTTATTCAGAATATCCACTCCTCAACACAGACCCAGGCATCCAGCAGAGCCACC
>JBBPKJ010000440.1:0-24901 GCA_038089195.1 Brasilioporus rufonigricans
CATCCATGTCACATAAAAAGGCGTCGTTTCACATGGGGTGAGTGGTTAGGATGAATACACGATCAACGTCCTCCGGTGAAGGTCTGCAAATCTGAGGCTGAACCGGTAATTTGAAGGCGAGAGACTTTCGCTTAAGCCTGAGATGCCTTCCTTCCGGCGGTTCCATGAACTGCATGCGATGTGGACAAGGCCCGCCCGCTTCCAGCTAGGAATATTCCGATCACATAATGTAAGGTCATACTCACCTCCGGCGGCGTTAACAACACAGCACCACCACCATCAAATTGTGCAGCTCAGGTTCGTTCGTGGTGTCATGAGTGAAGTCAACATGGACTTGAAACCGGATAGGCCATCAGTAATCCCGCTGCACCTTCAGCCTCAGCGACGATCAGCATCGAGGTGGCATTGGACCCATCCTAAAATCCCGAGATGGAGTTGGCTCGTTAAGAATGCATGGCCTACTCTTCGTGAACGCCGTCGTCCGTTAACTTATCCCCTGAGAAACGATGTAGCGGGATGGTTGTCTTGGCAAATTCGAAAGTCTGTCTGGATTTGAGAATCAGGTTGCGGCCATAGAACGCGGCCATAGAATTTGAATGTTGTGATCTTATCGTTCAGAAGGTCACAAGATCCCTTGCGAAGCGTGCGATGCTTCGCACGTACTGGCCTATAATATATTTTCGATAAAAGCGCCGAGACTACGAACAGACACCATCACGTTACGTTCTCTCATTCCCAGTTCACCGTCTGGATGATGGCAATCATGAAGTCGCCGGTCGTACCTTCAGAGTCAGGTCCTCAGGGAGGGTAGGCGTCCCGGGAGGTCTTGGTTTACACGTCTTTTAACTTTGTTTCAGGCCCGCGAAGGGTGCTTTGAGTTCCCGACGACCGTTGCCATTCCTCCCGAGGTTCCCACGAAGGCGGTCCACCCTGCCTGCAGACCAAAAGATATTGCCAGCTCGGTCTGAAGACGCACAGAACTTTGGGAATACTACGGTACGGAGACGAGTACACGCGAAGGCTGATGGTGCAAGCTGATTACCCTTGCTCAATTATAGCCATCCGATTGGTCCAAGCTTGAGGTCGTTGACAAGAATAACGAGCAATACCCTCCCCACTCGTCCTTGGTGGCTAACCAGCCTACAGAAGAAAGCGCTGATAGGGGTATCTCCCCACGCAACGGCGTCGATGAGCGCGAATTAGCAATTCCTACTTCTCAAGGCAGCACTTGTAGTGTCGAGCAGCGTGCGGACGCGCAAGTGGTAGCATCAAAGGAGTGCGAGGAACATGCTACATCCGAGGTAGAGAGGACAATTGTTCTCTTGTACTGGATGGTGTGCAAACGTTCATTAAAAATAGGCTCGACCACCCAATCTTAACGTCATCATTGGAGAGGGAAAATCGAGCCCCATGCGTAGAGTACTCACCAAGACCCGCCCTCGTTTCAAGCGTAAAGATCCCCAGGCAAATCAACCGATAGCAATGGCAAGCCAAACGCAACCGGCTACGGCTCGCGTAGGTCGCTCCAAGACTTTCTCCCCTTTCAGGCGCAAGGACCCCCAGATGAATCAATCGGTCACGACGAAGAGCCAAACGCAGCCGTCTGCGACTCGCATAGGCCGTTCCAAGACATTCTCTCCTTTCAAGCGCAAAAGTCTCCAGACACACCAACCGGCTACGATGGCGGACCAAACGCAGCTGGCTGTGCACGGCCCCGTTTGCGACCAGCCTCCTCCGTCAGGCGCCATGCAAAGTGAAGAAAAAGATCTCCTGAACACCACACCCTCAGTCGGGGGTAGTCAACCAAAGCCGGCGGACGTCAAGGACGCAAGGCAGACAATAGGGGAATCTGAGGAGATCGAGAAACTTCGACGAGATCTTTTGGAGTCCCGCTCTCAAGTTGCCGAGCTCCAGAAGCGTTGCGAAGCCCAGTCGAGAGACCTTGAAAGCTCAAATAGCTTCCTTAATGCTACAGATAGATCCTCGGACACGGACGTGATCAACGCTCTCAAGAAATTGAATGCCGAGGTGCAGCAAAGTACCACGTACATAGCTGACTGCCTAGCCGAGGATTTCGAGTTCAAGAACTTGACGACTAATCCGACAAAGGAGCAGATCTCTGCTGTGCAGAGGGTTTCAGAATTCATAGGCCAAGCTTTGGCGAGATCCTTGGGAACGAAACCGCCAGAGCATATCCCCATGCTACTCCAAATTGCCTTTCAGGCCTACCTCGCATCCGTACTGGCCCAGACCGCGTCCTCTTGGGTCTTTGAACCAGCACATAACAAATTTATCAATGCCATATACCAGAGTTTGCGTGGAGCAGGTGAGGAACTGGACGCTCGGATGCGTCCTTTGTTTAGCTGACGAGCGAAAAACGCGATTAATAGAAGCGCAAGCTGTCTCTGGACGTTGGCGTGCCCTCGCACGCCTTCACATCGTTCACAGTTGGGTCAGTCGTCCGGAGGACCTTGTCAAAGCGATCATCATGGGCTTTTCCGACATCCTCTTGACCGCTGGCTGCACCGCTCCTCGATCTGACATAACATCGAAGATCGCGGTCAAGTTCGAACAGAGGCTAGCCTTGCTCGTTGAGCTTGCTGTGCGTCTCAACAAGCTCTTCGATGAAATAATATCGAGTGATTTCGAGGTGCTCGTCGTTCGGCCTGGCGAGAAGTTCGAAAGCAGGAATATGGAAGACACGGACGGGGATCAAGCTGCAGTCCAAGACGCGTCGGTATTGTGTGCGACGCACTTGGGGCTAGTAAAGCGGATGCCGGTGGGAACGTTGTGGGAGAGAGGGAAGAGACAGAAGCTGATGGTCTTGAAGGCGAAGGTCTTGCTCGAGTCCTTTTTGAACACGGAGGATCAGTGAAGGGTGTTTGAGTACTTATTGCATGTCTGGCTTCACCTGTCAAGCAGCGGTGGTGGTGGTGACAGGGGTCCCTCCAGGAAGTGCTGGGGCAATGCGGCGCAACCGTCCCAGCACTTCAATCCATTAGTTTTAGCAGAGGACAAATCGACAGCCCATATATCCTTTACGTGCCGTAGTGGCTGGTCCATTGTACTACTTGATTCCGTGGATATATTTCCATGTAAAGATCTTTCGATGCTTTATAGATACTTGAGTCCAATTCGGTCAAATTTAGTGGTGAGTAGTATGTCTAGGAGTGTCGATGTCGAGCAGAGACTGGATGTGTCATAAAAAAAAATAGATAATCCTGCGTCCCATGAAGATTGAAAATATCGAAACTTGTACATCGACTATGAATGAAATCTCAGAGCCCAGCTAGAGATCATAAAGTAGAACTAAAATCCAAATCGAGCCTACGAGCAGTACTGTCAATGGAGAATCAATATCGGCAAATACTGTAGTCGCCCGCAAAGCATGTATCAAATATGAGAAGCCTGCTCTTCTGCTTATAATCATGTCCAACCTCAAGCTGGTTACTTAATTCCGTCTGAAATCTGAAACGCTATGGAGCATATTCTTCACTGATAAACGTTCGAATACCGCGGGAATCAAACGTGTCATCCCAAATCGAAGGTTTCTCTTCATCGACTTACTGAGGTCGAATGTCCTTTAGGGTGTCACCGTCCTTTTTCCTCGGTTGTCTTTGCTGCCGGTGAGCGAGCTCTGCGGGCTGCACGTCATCTGAAGCTTGATCATTCTTCTTCCTTGGCTGTTTTTTCTGCATGACATCGGGAGAGCGACGATTACTCTGAGGCTGTGCACTTATCAGACATGTCACCAGATTGACATCCGAGGGCTGGACGCTCACCGCAGCTTCAATCGTCTCGCCTTCCGTCTCCAACATTCCCTGCTTGCTGTCCTGGGGCCCAATGATGGATCCCACATCCTTTGGATGTATATTCACCCCCTCTTGGGCAACGTCCGAAGGCTGGGTGGCAGCCTGGATAGATATCTCTTGGTCGACATTGGGAGGTTGCGAATCATCGAGGGTTTTGCTAGTCTTCTTCCTCGGTTGCCGCACGCGCACGGTTTCAGTAGGATTACTCTGGAGGGTATGTGCACCTCGAACGCTGTCCGCCATTCCTAATGTTTTTGCCATCCTCGATGTTTCCTGCTTGCTGCCCTGGGGTCCAGCGATGGATCCTGCACCCTTTGGATGTATATTCACCTTTTCTTGGGCAACGTCCGAAGGCGGGATGGCAGCCTGGATAGATATCTCTTGGTCGACATTGAGGGGCTGTATATCATCGAGGGCTTCGCTAGCCTTCTTCCTCGGTTGCCGCACGTGCACGGTGTTGGTAGGATTCTCCGAGACGGTATGTGAATCTTGGACGTTCTCTGCCACCCCGAGCGTTTCCGTTGTCCCTAGAATCTCTTGCTTGCTGTCCAGGGACAAAAGGATTGATTCCAGCGCCTCCTGGTGTATATTCACCCTCCCCTGTGCAGCGTCCGAAGGCTGAACACAATCCACGACTTTTGATGTCTTCTTCCTCGGCTGCCGTACATGTGTGGTATCGATGCCAGGGGTAACATCGGAGGGTGGAATAACATCCTGAGCTGATATCTCTTGATTGACACCAGGATGGTGAACATCATCGGAGGCTTTCCTCGGTTGCCGCTGGGACATAATGTCGGTAGGGTTCCCTTGAGCAATGTCGGACGGTCGGACGCCTTCCGCCACTTTCCCTTTCTCCTGCGTCCCTTGGCCGGTATGCAAAGTCGTGCTGCTCGTCGGACTCACGAGACTCCTTCCCGACGATCCCTGCTGTATGTGTATGGAAGCTGACATCCACTCCATGAGTCATTAGGCTTTTGATTGATGATCCGCGACCTACCTCAGAGTGCCTCTCCTGATTTGAGACTTGCGAGGTATTACTCTCATTCCCAGTCATCCTAGGATTAATTTTGGGTTTTCTGCGGAAGAGCGAAAACAGCCCCTCGAAACAGTTGCACACTGGCATCTTGACCACTGCGATGCCAAAGGAGTTCGGCGGAGGCGCGTTGTAGTCGAAAAGCGGAGAAGGGCATGTGGAGACATATGAGGCTAGAGTCCAGGTTTATAATATACATGGGTATTCTTGCTGTATATTCTTTGCAAAGGGGTGAAGCGGAGTCGGTGGGGCTAAGGCTGGGCCGACCAGTGAGCTGAATTCGGTAGCGACTGCACTGCCACACCAACCCGACACAGCGTCGGGCCACCAGGGCCGTAGTGTCTCCGTTGACAACATAGCAATCACTGTGGAGTAACATACTCGGAACTAGAACTCAATTGACATTATTTTAACATCCAGTACATTCGGAGTAGAAGATCCAGACACAATGGATTTTCGCTCGTAGAACAAAAGAAGACGAACGCAGTCAGACGTACAGGTCCATCGCCCTGAAAGCCCTTTGCTAGTCCTCAGCTTCCAGAAACGACACCAGAATCACCTTCGCTTTGATCACCGTCGTCGTTTCCCTTTCGCCTGTTCCTAGTTGTATCCGCTTCTTGAGTCCTAGTTCATTCGTACATAGTACCGTCTGGACCGTTTCCGTTCCACTCGGCACCCTTTGGACATCATCTCCATCGTCATCAATATCTTCCTCCATCATCTCTCCATGGAACGTGTCACCAGGTCGCGCAACGAAGGCCTCGAAATCACCAGAGACCACCCCACCTATCATCTCGTTAAGGCGCCCAGCGAGCATAATGGCAGCCAATATCTTCTTTTCGAACATGGATGAGAGCTGCGAGATGACGTCAGGTTGAGCAGCGGCACAGCCCACTGCCAAGAGAATGTGGAAAAGCCCTGCAATGATGGGGGTGACGAGCGAGTTTGGTTCGTCGACACAGGTAGGAAGGGCATACAGACGCGTGAGGGAACGCCAGCGTCCAGATATCGTTTGTTTCTCTGTTTACCGTTCTCTCCACGTCAGCGGGGATCGGGTCGCTGTCAAACATTGGTTCCTCACCCGCTTCACGCAGTCTTTGGTATATCTCGTTTATGAATGTGCTGCGCCCCTCCTCAACGGTCCACGAGGACACGATCCAGCGCATGTGATGTGCAAGGTAAGCTTGGAATGCGATTTGGAGGTACATTGGAACTTGAGGGTTGTCAGCTTTTGTGGTCCGCAAGAACTGCACGAATGTCGAGCCGATGCTCTCCGAGGCTCTGTCCAGCACGATTTGCTGCCCTGGATCTGACGTCACTGCGTCGAATTTAAAGACACTTACGACACGATCAGCCATAAAAGTGGAAGTCTGCTGCAGCTCCGCATTGAGCTTTTGCAGCATCTGGGTGACTTCCGAGTCCGAAAATGTGTCTGCGGTGTTAAGAAAGAGCCGTGCGCCATCCAGGTCCCTCGACAAGGTCTCGTATCGATGCTGGAGTTCTGCGTTCTGGGAGGCGGAGGCAGATAATTCTTGCCGAAGTCTTGCAATGTCCTCACGTGCAATCCCAATCTCCTCTGCCTTCCTTGCGTCTGCGTCTTTCCACCGATCAATTTCGGCGGAGAGGTGGGCGAGAGTATCTCCGACACTCTGCATTCGGCCGTCTTGCACAGGCAGTGCATTCTGCGCTTCAACAACATTCAGGAGTGGTTCTTCCTCGGGTACTCCAGGCTAAAGTTGTAAAGACGATTTGAGTCTGTATTCATCGCCATGGACAATAGTTGTTACTGTACCTCGGGTCTCACTGATCTTCTGATCTGCTCTGTCGCGTAGTAGGTCCAAGGTAAAGTTACCAGTGATCGGGTACCAAGTATGATCATGAGTATAATTATGATTAAAACGAGTGGTATGATATGCACCATGGCAGACGAATCGTTGTCCATGGGTGAGTAGGCTAAGGGCGATGACAAAGCTGAGATATTCTGTGTACACCAAGCAAGTTCGCGACGAGATGCGTGCGTACTGTGTCTGAGATCCTGCAAACACGTTTCTCGTACGGAAAAGTGCAACGCGTGACCAATACGACTGCCATGTGGTCCAACCTCGATCCGAGTAGTAAATAGCTGGAAAAAAAAAACTATTCATAACGTGATTAAGGTAAGGTCTGGTTCTGTGACACACCTGATGATGCGCTTATTGCCGGTGAGTGCTGGAAAATTATGTCAGTTGTGTTTTCTCCAAGGAAACGAGGTGTTTGGTGCGTGCACGGTGGCCGAGATAGCAGTTGTAGGATAACTCCAGAATCCGGAATTTGGTGGCGAGTCGCAAATTTCCGATTGACGGTGTGGCGCTCTCGACGAAATTCTAGCAGAAAGATCCCCAGGGCAAAGGGTAGGGGTCAAGTGTGGGCTGTGATTCCAGAATTCCAGAGACTGACTTGGACCCCGACGGCGACAAGGTTTGTTATGGAGAACATCTTCGCATCATGTAATCGTTTTCCACTCCTTCTGTGACATGGGCACAGGGTCCTGGCCTGAGGGTTGAACCAATATTGCAAACGCCGATAAGAATTTCCTCGAAAAGGCTCGAGATCGGGATCCTGTCTCGTGTTCCTTCTGGTGCTACGTATACCCACCACACGTGCGTTCGACATACACGTTGTTCATGCATGGGCCAGTGAGCCGACGTGTTTGCCGTTTTACTCTGAGGACTCAGTGCGATCTCACTGGGCTATATTGGACTGCATCGCCCATGTCATGATCTTGTGCCCGCAAGACTTGATGCTTGAAGAGTCATGCTGATTGGCGTACCTAGCTGATGATCCCACCTGAACAAATGTGGGCACTGCCAGTGATTACTAGATGAAGTCCCGGCGGAGTTCACACACGTCCCAACCCACAGGGAAAGTGATCCACACTGGGGAATCCGGAAAAAAACGTGTACCAGGGTGTGCACAGCCGATTACCCGCAACATTCTCGGCGGACGACATGATCCATGAGGTGAACTCTCGCCCCTTTTCATTGATGAAAATTATCGTGTTCGTGCACTTAAACTTACGACAGGTTTGACAGGGCATGCCCAAAGTTGATTCACCTCGATTTGCGGTGCGGCGGTGTATGGTCACGGATCGATCGCTCTGAGAACACCATGGACGGAAAGGAAGGAACGGAGCCGGGGTTTGCCGGAGTTGCGGGTGAGTTCCATCCAACCCTCATACAAAGCCGGGTCTCAGTGTCTTTCAACTGCCGTGCTGGAGGTGGAGCCCCTGTTCGTCTCCACGGTTACAGCGTTGTCACAAGACTGTCGTGAATGTGTGTGTTCTTGAGGTGACGAGTCGCGTTGGTAGTAAGTTGGCCTGCCGCCAGTGTAGACGTGCACGTTCAAAAATAGAACACTATGATACGAGCTCCAATTCCGGCATAATTCATACAGATCGCGATACAATACAATGCACTCGAATCCAACCTACGCAGACGGACGAGCTGAAAGCCCTGCGCTAGCCTAACCATGCAAGAAAGATTCAAAGACAACCTTTGTCTTCATCACCGTCAACATCTCACCCCCCGACATTCGTTTCGTCATCCCCAATTGAGTCGAGCATAAGACCTTCTGGCCCGCTACCTTCCCTTGATTGCCATCATCCACGTCCTCCTCCTCCATCGTGTTCTCCTCATACACCTGGAGGGGGGAAGGGGCGACAACTGCGAAATCTGCTGATACGGTCTTCCCAATCATCTCACTGAACTGTCCTGCAATCGTGATGATGGATAACACCTTGTCCTTGAACGACGAAAGCTTCGAGTTGGCAGCAGCAGCAGAGCCGCCGCATCCCGCTGCCACGACGATGTAAGAGAGCTCGGTTATGATCTCTTGGGCGATCGAGCTCGAGTTGGTTATCCAAGTGGGAGAGATGTAGGCGCGCGTGAGGGCTCTCCAGCGTCCTGACATCGGTTGTGTCTCTGTCAACCAGATTCTCCGCTGTTAGTATACATGTCGGTGTATTCGAAACTTGATTTCTTACCTCCTTTCTGCAATCTCTCGTAAATCTCGTTGATAAACTCATTGTGTCCTTCCTCGATGGTCCACGAAGAGATGGCCTGACGCAAGTAGTACGAAAAGAATGCCTGGAATGCGATCGAGAGATACAGTTCCACGTCGTCTTGTTTCATGCTCGCCAAGCCCTTCGCAAAGGCTTTGCCGATGGACTTGGAAACGCTTTGGCTTTGCTCCTTCGTCAATTTTGCAGTTCCAGGTCGGAAGTCCTCGGAGATACGCTCGGCCATATATGTTGTATTTTGCTGAACCTCTGCGTTCAACTTCTTCAGCGCTCCAAGGATCGTCTCGTCCGCGTATGTATCTGCTGTGGCGACGACGCGTTGTACGCCGCGTAGTTGGGACTGGCTATCTGCGAGAGCGGTTTTGAGGGCCTTCGACTCCTCCTCATAACGTCTCTTGATCTCGATAGTTTCGGAATGGAAGATCTGTTTGATCCTGGGAGCGTGAATATAGATGTCTCTGAGAGTGACGAGTCTGTGTCGCAACTCCTCGTTCTCCTTGTTTCGTTTCTCGAGTTCCAGCCGCAACACCTCCGCTCTCTTGGCATCCGAACCCATCCACTCATCGACTACAGCGGTGAGCTTGATCACGTCGCTATAATCCTGCACCTCCTCCAAGATTTTCTTCTTGGTGATCTCCCATTCCTCGACTGTGGAGTCCGGCGGCATAACTGAAACTTTGTCCTGGAGGAATTGAAGTTTCGCCAGATGCGCCTTGCAATCATGTTCGAACTTGGTGATTTTGGAAGACGAAGTCTCTACTGTGCGCTGGAGCTCCTCAAGTTTCTTGCGCGCGATGGCAAGCTCCTCCTCTTTAGTGGCATACGAGCGTTTCCACTGCTCGATTTGGGAAGTGAGCTCCTCCAACTGCGCCGTGTAGCGCTTCTCGTTATCGGTGATCTTGGTAGATAGGTCGCGACGGAGTTGCTCGAGCTCAGCGCGTACGGTATCGAGCTCCGCATGTGCAGTGGTGAGCTCATTGCGTACGGTGGTAAGATTCGCCGAGCTAGTAGCGTTTAACTGCTCTAAACGTTTGATCTGGGAAGTGAGCTTCTGCTCTAACTCGGCGGATTGGGAGGTTGAATTCTCCAGATCGAGACGAAGCTGCTCGCGTTCCTTGCAAGCGGTCTTAAGTTCCTCCCCTATGGCGGTATACTTCTCCTTCCATTCTTCGACCTGACGGGTGAGGGAGGAGATGGTAGCATTTTCGCCCGACTTCATGCTGTCGAGTTTTTGCTGGAGAGAAGCGAGCTTTTGCGACAGCAACTCGGCATCGTGCTCAAGCTCGGCGGTCCGAGAGCGGGAGCTCCTCAATTCTTGCTGGGCGTCCTTGACCTGCTTGAGAACATCCGTGAGGCGTTCTTCGTTCGAAGTATTTGTACGCTTCAACTCTGCGAGCTCCTCCGTGAGAGAAGTGATTTCGCGATCTTTGTCTTGGATGGATCGTTTGGCAGATTCGAATTCGCGGCGCACAGAGGCGAACTCGTCTGACTGCTTTCTGTGACTATCCTGAAGTTCGGCAAGCTGAGCGGTAGTAACGTCCAACTCTCGCTGAAGCTTCGTGGTCTGCTCCGCCAACTTGTTGCGTTCTGAGGTGAGGGAGGAAATGATGCCGTCCTTCTCTTGGATGGACAACTTCAGCGATGAGTGCTCGTTTTTCACAGAGATAAACTCCTGCGACTGTTTGTCGTAACGGACTTGAAGCTCGGTGAGTTGGACGGTGAAAGTTTTGACCTCGAGTTCGAGTTTCCGTGCAAGGTTCTGGGCGGTAGCAAGTTCCTCTGTCCTTTCAGCGAGTGCGGGCTTCAGCTGGCCAACTTGGACAGTGAGAGAATTGATGGTGCCCTTGGCGCCCTCGTATAGCGACGTCTTCACTTTGAGTTCGTCATTGAGGGCAGTCACCTCGCTGGACAGCTTATCGCGCAATTTCTGGAGGTCGCTTTCCCGAGAGGCGGCTGCATCAAGGGCCCCACGAAGCTCTCCTATCTGCTTCTGCTTCTCTTCCAACGCGCGACGGATATAGTCTGCAACATGACCACCGGGTGCTCCGTCGCCCAGTGTTTTGAGAAGGGCGTTAAGTCGATCGAGCTCGTCACGAAGGCCGTTGAGCTCTATCAGCTGTGAATCAAATCGCCTCTGGAAATCTGCCTTTTCGAGCCGGGTTGTGGAGAGTTCTTGCCGAACCTGCTCGATGTCTTTGCGCAGAGTTGCGATCAGTTCCTCTTTCCGTGCGATTTCGCGCTTTGCCTGGTCGCGTTCTGTGGTAGTGGATGTGATAGTCTGCTCCTGCTCCGCAAGCAGTGTCACCTTGATCTGGAGCTCGTTGCGAAGAGAGACGACCTCCTTTGAGTGCACCTCCAAACTCTCTTTGAGATTGACAATCTGGGAGTGGAAGGCTGCGTTTTCCTGCTGGAGCCTCTCCTTTTCTCGTCGTTCAGCGTCAAGCTGCTCTCCCCCTGCGCGCTTCAACTTCTCGATGTCGGCGTTGAGGTTGGTGATTGTATGATCCCTGTCTTCGACAAGGATCTTGCTCTCTCGGAGCTCGTTCCGAGCGGAGTCGCGCTCCTTTAGTAACACGTCGCAGCGCTTCCGAAGCTCTGCGATCTCGGAGGAGGAGGATACCTCAAGTTTCGTGTATTCTTGACGTGCAGCGGTGATTTGCCTTGTCTTGTTGGCATTGGACCGCTCCAACTCAGTAACTTGAGCGGTGAGGGTGGTGATGGAATGCTCCTTCTCTTCGATCAACGACTTCATACTTCCAAACTCCTTACGCGCAGGACCGAGCTGCGCTGACAGAGTGTCAAGGCGCTCTCGTAGTTCGTCGTTTTCAGTGGAAGCTGCGGAGAGATCGCGGCGAAGCAAATTATTGTCGTTGCGTAGAGCGATGATTTGCTGTCCCTTCGCAGCATCTTCGCCCGTGATAAAGGTAATATTGCGATCCTTCTCGTCACATAGCGACAAGGTCACCTGCAGCCGACGGCGGACAGAGGTAAACTCTCTCGACAACCCGTCATGATCCTGCTGAAGCTTGGTCATCTGAGCAGATGCACTGGACAGGTCTAGAGCAAGCCGGTCCAGATCCGTCTTCGTGATGGAGAGCTGTCCTTTATTACCGAAAACGGCGTCCTTCCACCGTTCAATTTGAGCAGTGGTCGTGGTGATCGTGGTAATGACGGTGGTGATCGTGGTGGTGATGGTGGACGTTAGGTTGTCACCAGACTGTGGGGGTCCTGGTTGGTTGGCCTCGTAAAAGCTAAGCCGGATCTTGAGCATGGTGACTTCAGAATCTGAGGCAGACACCCTTCGCACAAGCTCCTCGTTGTCCATTCGAAAAGCGTCAAATTGCTCCTCATAGGCAACCTCTCGCCTCTGATGTTCCTCGACTCGAGCCTTCATGATGGCGAGCATGTGATCCGTCTCCTGGCGGTGACAGCTCTGTATCTCAAACAACGAATTTTCAATCACGGCAGACGATTTCGACGGCACCGCGTATCGCCGAGTTTCGATCGCTGTTGAAGTGGTGGAAACCGCACGAGAGCCATTGTCAAGGTAAAATGACGCCTTCTTTTGTAGTCCACCTTGGGAGTGGGACTGCGTTCGGTATCGCCCCTGGCTAGCAATACTTTGGGAGGTGGATGAATCTCGTCGAGGTCGATTGGTTTCCCCCCATGTGGTCACGGTGGGCTGTCCTGTTTTCTCGACCTTGGTGGTAGTGGTGGTAGTGGTGGTAGTAATGGTGTTGTCCGTCCGCTTGGACCCGGAATCAACGACTTCCGAGCTGGCGTCTGTGAAGGGGACGAATGCTGTGAGATGATGATAAGAAGTTAACTTGTTCATGCTTACCATGTGTCAAGTCAACGGGAATTGTCTCCGGTGAATTGATCATAGTCTGGGAATGCTTTCCATCCTCGCCCTATCAAAAGACTACCTGAATTACGTGGCACCTCACGTAGAGTAACTCTTTACCTTGGTGACCTGATCGAGCTTCGAGGATGCAGATCCTGAGGATCCGCCCTGTGCTGATATCCCGGAGGCGTTCGTAGATTTGGGGTCGTTATCGATGGGAGACGCTGACATGGTTTCATTTTCTAAAATATCCGACTGATCAAGGAGGGTGAGTCTGAGACGGTATCCTTCTTTATGAGGCGCACCTGTTCCTGTATCGGATTTTGTTTTCTTGGTAGCTTCTGTGCTCCGGTCTTGGTCGCAGGAGCGTCTGCTGAGGACGTCGGAGGTAACGGGGGGCCGGGAACACCGGGCATGCTGACAGGAGAATGGACGGGCAGACATTAGGAAAGATATCGGTACACCGAGAGTCCAAGTACATACCCTCGCAACGAGAAAGGGAAAAGTTGGTAGAAAGTCCAGAATCAATCGCCTTTAAGTATGGGGATGGATATGCACCCATGATTGCACAAACCTCCAGCGGAGGATCTGTCCGAATCAATCTGACGCGATAGGAATGGGCTAAGGGCTTGAAACCACAGTGCTTATTATTGTCCACTTTTGGCTACCTGTTTTCGATTGTACACAGGATTCCCAACGCGAGGCAATGACACCCGGTGATGCTGTGGAGTTGATAGTATCACTCATTGGACGCCTTGACTGTATAGGGAAACTTAGAAACACAAACTCTTGAACTGGGATCACCGTTGCTGACGAGTCGCTACTGAGTAGATACATCTCTGGCACTAGTGCTTCGGGGATCCGCTGGAAAGGAGCCATTAACGCATCCTATTCGGCGAATCGCATACACCACTATCAGCATGAATATATTTTCACGCAGACAGTAAAAGCGTCATGATTGCACCACAAATCTTTTGATGATACCGTTCCTTGGGGTCACATGTCCCGGTTGGGGTCTTTGGGGAGGTGGCGTCGTATCGAAAGACTATTTGGTTGAATGCAAGAATGGAAGCTCGGAAGGAAGTTGATGGGCGTCAAGTAGAAACCCTCGCTTCTAGAAGATGTGCAAAAATAGGAAAGTGGAGATACCCGATATGAGCCTCTGAGGAGCTGGTTAGTGATCAGTCTCAAGCGGGGGTCTTGATCGGAGTGATCATTGGCGGAAGTACCTACTACTCTTTCTATCAGAATTCCACCGAAACTCAGGCGCTAAGAACTTATTTACAACGAAGAAGCTTAAGGGCCTCTCAGGGTAGCGAAACTTGGGCACAGGGCCTCGGGAATGGTGTGATCGACACATATACATACATAGCAATACACGACTCCAGACGGCGCTCCGTTATGAGTCGCCATCGTGAATATGTACTATTATTTGAATAACCTATATTAGATTATTCGTCTTCCAGAGCAACCATCGCGGCCGTCAGAGCCTCAGAGGGATGTAGGGTTGATAATTATCCCTAATTACATACAAAGAAAGAAAAGGTCGCAAACAACTGATTGGACGGCCTCCTGGAGGCAGACTAGTAGTCGGCACACATGCGAATGACTGTAAGCTATCCTGCCAGTAAACGACAGGCAATGGTTTGCTTCTCTGAGGTTCCAATGCACGTACTGACGGATCCTTAGGAGTGATCCCCACTATGATCCTAGTAGCTATCCACCTCCAGCTTAGATTCCATTATCTTTTATCGTTTGGATTTACGATATCAGGTCCACATAGACACCCAGCTCTACCACAAAGCTCATCCTTAGCAAGATTTCTCAATGCCATGGATAGCATACGTGCTCCTCCAATTATTCAGTAAGGGCAAATTGACAAGAGTTGACGAAGGGAAGAGATGTAATGTGACAACGAGAAGCAATCATAACAGGGATGCGGACCTGCTCGTCCATCATGACCTTCTCGTCGCTACTTGTTTCCTTTAAATGTTCAGTCCGAGATCTACAATGAACATTACCAATGGATTACACTAAGTACAATACACAATAAGATCAGTGCTGCTGATAAGGGGGTACTTACCTTTTCAGCAAACATTCTTGGATGCGTCTGATCTGATCGCGCAGCACCGGTTAAAAGAGAACAGAAATGTGTCCAAACAATTGGGCTGCCAGAGGCTGTTACTTTCGTGACTCACCACTCCAACTAAACAAGGCATACACAGGGCGTCAGTGCAAGGTTAAAATCATTATGAATTCTGCCAGAATTCCCGGATTTCATCATGGGGTACCCGCCTCAGGGTTTCATAGCCTTCCATTTTGCCCACCACGGTGTCAAAGGCAGCCCTTCCCTTCTTCACAGTGAGCTGGGCAGTATGATGGAAATCGGCGGAGGTCCACATGTCTAGATTATCACTTGATCGAACTAAATCATATAGGAATGGTCAGGCTGACTCACCCTGCTTTAGGCATGCCTCTGAGTTCATACGTTTCCAGAAACAAGACACCGTCCAAATCCAACCATCTCATGAAATGATGCCAAGAACTCCCCTGTAAGCAAACAGGATCAGCGCACTACCGAGGAAGATATAATTGGTAGCCTAATGTGACGTGATAAACGACGGCTCACCTCGTGGATCATGTCAACAAGTGTCCACCGAGAACCCTGTAGGTAACCAGCCGTGCATATACTACACGCTGTTCTCCGGATTCACCAGTGTAGATCACTTTCCTATGGGTTAGGATATGTGTGAACTCCGCCGAGACTCCATCCAGTAATGTTCACGCCGATCGATCTCACACCCATCCACTTTAATCTCATGGGAAGCTTTCTGTCAGTTGATAACTGCTGCACGATCGTCAGCTTGTGCTGAAGAGCGACGTGGCGCAGCTGAATTACAACAATACCCCTGGACCAAACTTGTTTGATGTTGTTTGATGTTTCATCGCTGCTCCCGGCTTCTTTGGTGATGGTCGCAGTCTCGCAGTCCCGCGTGAATTCCGACCGACATCCGAGGAGTGACCAGCGTGCGGACTGCCAAGAGCCAGTTTCCGCAGCCGGGCGCAGCAAGATCCCACGGGCATTTGAGATATGACCACATCCTTATCTTCGTTGCTCCACCTAGGAATTCTCTGATCGATTGGGTCGACGGTTTCCCGCCTCCGTGCCCTTCGCAAAACGCCTCGATTTGCAAGCCGGGTTTACTTCTTTGCGGTGTCGATCCCTGATCGATATCTTCAGGGGCATCCCCATTCCCTGGCAGTGGCGAAAGTTGGTCAGAAATCCAGGGTACCGGTATGCGCTCTGGAACCAACTCCCTGTTGTTCTGACCATTTCTAATCAAAGACCATCGATGATCCCGCTCACTTCTCTTTGGCAATGGTGAGATGAAGTCTTGCAAGGGCTCCCTCATCCCCTTGACACGCGAACTCGGTCTTTCCTTGGCAATTTCTGATCGATTTCGGGGTCAACAACAGTGACTCACTCTTTTTCTTGGCAATATCTCCGTAGCACCAAATCTACACTGAGCTTGAGCGACTTCATCATTGTCCCTCGGCGAACACATGAAGCCCGACGACCATCCCCAGTAAATTCTTGCAGTGTTCTGTGCTACTTACGAAGCTAGAGGAACATGCGAAGGTGGGGTGTCCTAAAAGGCGGAAGCTTCCTCTCATATATGCAGATCCCGGAGTCGACTGGACTTAAGATATCATCCGGAACCTTGGGGTTACCAGTATGGGGCCGTGTTAGCATGCTTTCGGTGAGACAAGCTTCAGAAACGCTTTACCTAACTGTCAGATGCAAGATGGCAGCTCTTGTGGAAATAAGTAAGCCGCAGTACCCTTGGCTTTAGTTCTGTAGGTAGGTGGTATAGAGTACGAACTTCACTGTACCGAACGAGGCTAGGTCTATGCCCGACATTCTCCGACAAATGTATGTGACAGATACGATGTCGCCATCGTAAGAGTTTAGCTACCACCAAGGCGAACATAGATAGTTGCAGCGGTTGCCAACGAGCCTAATTGATATAGTCTGAGTCGGGCTCTGGATATTTGAAATCACGCTCTTCGGCGGCGGCTGTTTCCGGTTCACTCACGTGGGGGATTCTAAGTTTACTACTTGAGCCTGAAAAGCAATCTGAAATATTCCGGTTGGCAGGAGGGTTCTACACAGCATAGTATAGCATAGTACTGGTGGCAAGGTCCGAGTCTAAGGCACATACATAGTACTTACTCTAAGGAGCATCACTTTTCAATTCCGAGTCGAAACTTCGTTTTTTCCTCGGCAGTCTCTCTTTGTCTTGAGCCAAAGGGTGAGCGACGCTCTCCTCGTTCCTCTGCGCGCACTCCTCACATTCCCTGTTCCCTGGTAACCTCCCCTGGTCTGTGTCTGGAAGTTGAACACTCCTCGCTCTTCTTCCCTGCGAACCCCCCTTGAACCGTGTCCTCCAATTGCGTCGCTCCGCACCGTTCTTCTCTGACAATTCCTCTTGACAACTGTCAACAGGCGATACCATATGCCACTCCTGTTCAAGATGCGAAGGGCTAGTACCTTCTCCCTTCATAGGCTCAGAACGAGCTCTATTGAAGGATGGTCTTGGAAGGCAGCTGGGCACCCTGTCAGTCTCATCGTCGCTGTGGAGCTTTAAACCCAGTTGATCATCTTAGCTTTACCTATCCTTCCCAGGCAGATCGCTTTCATACCTGTGCCACACCTTGCCCACTAGCGAAATGATTCCGTTGGTCTCGCTCCGATTCTACTAGGGTGGAACTGCTCAAGTTCTGGTCGGTGAGACCCTCAGATGGTTGATCCGAGAGAGCGAGAGACTCCTCGCTATTGTTCTTTTCCGAGTCCCCGATGTCGCTTTTAGACGTAGGCTGACTGGAATTGCGTTGTTTTCGTTTGAAGACACTATGCATTGCCTACGTCAGCTTCATCGTTATGAGCTTCAGTGGGTAACTATTCACCTGGCAGCTCGGCCTGCACTTCGTGAAATGGCTGTGCTGGTCACCCGAACCTTATCCTGTAACACGAACCGCATGAGCTAGGGTCGATCAGTTTAAATACAAGACTCACCACGCCGTCGCGGAGCGAGTCAGTCAGGCTGGTTTTGGGTTTGACATCCTCTAAACCCATTTCTGGGACTGACACGATACCGTCGTACGACAAACTTTGGTCCACGGCCGTGATCATGCTATCCAACATATACGATATATGGTCTTGCATGTTGTCTGCGAGTGTAGAGGGTGGAGGAGAATCGTGCAGACTGGCGTGAGGGTTGTGGAATTTAAGCAGTACGCAGGTTTTGGGGTTGTGGCTACATCCTTGATGCCAAACTACATACGTTCTAATAGCTCCATTCCATCGAATTCATCCGTCTACGAGCATAATTGCACCTCGGGCCCCACAACGTGCGTTTCGCTAAACTCCAAACTTTAGTCAAGCACTCATCCTGTACTTATACGCGCATTACTATCTCATCTACCCTAGATCAGAACGACTTTTCTTTTGGGCCCCGAAACATCAGGTCTAGGCCTGGTCTGGCCCGGATATAACCCACGCATTTCAGTTGGGCGGTGCAGACTGACACGTGGATGTATGTACATCCGGTAAAATCAGTCCATTTTGATGGTGTTATTTCCAGCATGCCGAGCGATATATGAATTAAGTCGAGTGCACAGTGGGAGGGATGTAGCGACAGAGTGTTTGAGTAATGAAGTAACCAGTCGAATTGTATGTAGGTCATTAGCGTATGGGACAGTGTGGGCTCGGAGTAATATACTGGGACTCGGCAGGGATCCCCGATCAGATTATTCAATGGGTCTGAGGATAGAGGGTACTACCGTGACGGAGAAACCTAAAGTCGGCGTACTCAGGCGGCTGGAGGATTTGCTTGCGTAATGTTTATAATTGGAGTAAAACAATCACTTAATGTGGAGATAAGGCAGTACTTGATTCACCATTCCTGCACAGGTCATACAACGCAGCAGTGGATCCAAACAATCGGGAACGCGGTATAGTCGAACCATCTAGAGGCGGGAGCAGCATCTTCACTATCTCGTTGACGCGTGGCTTTATAGTTTGCTCTCCACCCTCTGGACAACTGGTGAATGGTTGCAACCTGGATGAAGTATGGTACACTTGTCTGAGCCAGTGAGGAAAGGGTCTTGACGCCCCTCTTTTGATTATTTATGTTTTTGTCCCTCAGCAAGGTCAAACTGTCGGCTACAGTGCGCTCCAATTCGACTTGATTCTCGCTCCCTGCATACGAGTCAGCCAGATACGCGCAGAATAGCTCCAAAGCATACCAAAAACGTCGAGACAAATTAAGCTCATACGGATCTCGTGGCGATCATCGATCTCAAGCTTCTCTAAAGTGGCAACCGCGCCAAGGTCGGTGACTTGCTGCCTTAATTCTCCTGAAGCAATACCATCAGCGCACGGTTCAGGTCTATAAGAATACACTCAGGTTACCAGACACCATAGTCCACGGAAGATCTCAGAGCCTCCGACACGTCCGACTGCATCGTCAAACCAGCCCTTGTCGACCATGGCAATGATGGGCCGTGCTGCATGACAGAAATCGAAACACTGGGGTATTCGTATAAAGAGTGAAGTTGACCCACCAAGCATCGAACACGTCTTTAACGCGTACGCTGCCAATAACGAGGTCTCCTTTCGCCCCAACTGCTTCATGAAGATGTCCAAGATCCCGCTCCGTGAGCAATACTCCAGGATGATCAAGTCTAATCACCCCAGGGTCAACGATGTAAACGAGAGTGCTCGAAAATTCACGGTTGTACAGTTTTAGTAATGTCAGGATCGCTACATTGCGTTGATAAGCACTTCGTGACTTGATGGTTGGCCTGAGCTTGCACATAACTTCCTTGTCAAGCTCTGCAGAACCTAAAACAAGTCAACCATAAGGAAGTGTCCACAAGGTATGTGGCTCGCCATTGCATCGGAGTACAGGGGGCAAGTCACCGACGAAGTTGAGGCAGTGGTGTTGCTAGTCTCGACATCTAACCGAGGGAGAGTGGTACCAAGGTAACCTAGATGTTAAAAAAGTGGATGTTGTGGGGAACTGTTGTTGCGGAGGTCATCAGGCGGTTGAGAATGGATCAACCAGCAAAGTTGTGACTCACGCGTCACACGTGCTGACCTCGTGGATCATACCCGCAAGTGTTCGTGCTTGATACGCGCCTCGGGAGAACCCTACGGGAATCTCATCATCTACTGGAACCAACAGTAATCTTGAATCCACTGAACAAGTATATCTGGCCTCCCTTCTGACAGTTTGTTGCTAACCAATCACACGCTTCCATCACGTTTTTCTCTACATTCCGGTAGTAATTGATCAATTTAGTTGTAGGAGGGAGTATCTCATCTGGAACAAACCAAGCAAACGCCATCTCATGTCCGCTGTAGATCCATTTTCCTGCAAGACCGAGCGAAGATAAACTGTTGGCATCATAGGCGCCGACGCCCTCTAAATAAAATATACGCTGCTTGAGTCCAGGGCCCTCTATGTCTGATAGGAGATTGCACAACTTTAAGACGTTGGTTTCCTGAACGTACATTGGTTAGCTCCGGAAGACTGGCACAGACAATTAACTGTTTACGTCGTCACCAGGTTTGTTAGATGTGCCATGATGAAGACGACCAGATTCCTCATGTTCTCCAGGGTACTCTTGCAAGTGGGGCATCGGTGAGGAGACACTGCGTCTGACATTTGTACTGGCTCAAATTCGGACGGGGACGAGTGTTAGCTTATCTCGCGGGAAGATCGTCCTCAAGAGTCGTACTCCCCAGGCCATTCCACAAGAATAAGTAAATGAGGCATGCGCATGGATGGGCGTAAGGCCCGTCCTCCTGAAAGATTACTAAGGTCTTCGGCTCCAGAAGTGCACAGTAGACATGGATGGTGATTCCAGGTTAATGGATTGATCAGCAGCACTGGTAGGGAGGAGCTCAGCATTGTGACGACTGGGGCACAAGTATGTAATGATCATGCACAACCTCTTGCTGGAGTGCACAGGTCCGCAGAAAAGTTTAGTTGATTCCGTTGGAGGTACACATGTGAACTGCATGCCGTCTGAATCAGCGTCCACAATCTAAGTCAGTTCATTATGAGTTCATCACCTTGCTTAGTACGTTGGCGACTTCGTGGCGCTTTCACCGTCGCGTCCGGAGGCTTCAAGGGAAAAAAAGGTTCAAACTCCGGCCCAGTGGATCTCGAAAGAAAACGCTCCCTCAGCTTGACACTCAATGTATATGGAGGGCTCATGGATTTCAGAATGCAGAACCACATACGTGTTCGGTCACCATGCATTACACCAATACCTCTTCCAGGCCTAATAGTAGAGCCTCACGGGGTCACCGTTTGGCACGCGTTCGCGCTGGCGAGCTTCCACACCAGCCGATTCGTCCAACGCGTTATTGTCCGATAAAGGCTGCTGGAGGTCTCGTTGAAAACACAGTCGACGCCTGACTCGGAGGTTCAGAATACCAAGCCCAATGTCACGTACAACACCTGTTGGTCCGCTGGACTTCTCGAACAGCATTGAATGGCTGATTCCCTGTTCTGAATGAAACCATCGCGATATTAGGGTTTCGAGTCGCGTTTCGGCCATCAATATGTTCAGTCACAATACACCATGCTTCATCCTAATGGTTTTAGGGTCCACGTCGAATGAGGTTTTATGACATGACTCGCTGACCTTCATTTGTCGGAGATGACCTGCCATACCACGAACTGAAGATGCGCCACGGGTTGGCGGGCATAGGCTGAGGATCTCCCTCGTTTTCCTTTAGTGATGTTCGACCAACGTTTGAGTACGGAGTACCCTCCCATATCTCCTCACCTATCCTCTGCCCTGATTAGCGAGTAAGTGGGCTTGCCACCGCAGTCCATAGATTGTTACAACTAGAAGTCAGAAGGCTATTCATGGAAGCGGTATTCATGTACATGAACTGTCTCGAGCTATACAAGTAACAGTGTGGACTCTGCAATCGTTGGGCGAGATCGAACACAATAGGTTAACCAGCCGAGTTATGAGTGGGTCATGAAGCCACCGTATGGGAAAACGTGGGCTCGGCAGGGTGATCATCAATTTCCCATCCCGGGTCGGGTTTGGGGTAGAGGGCACTTTCGCGACGTTGACGCTTGAAGTTACGATATTGATCGGAGTCTTTTATCACCTTGCGGAGTGTTTCTAGGTTTGGGAAGTATAACAATTGTTTTATGTCGAGGCAGGACGGCTCCAGACTCACCATTCCTGCAAAGATTGTACAACGCGGCAGTAGGGCCGAATAATTGGGAACGGGGCATGTGTGACTGGCCCGCATTCGGGAGTAGCATTGTGACTATGTTGGTCACGTACAGCTCTATAGCCTTCTCACCAACCTCTAGCAAAGACGTCAACGATTACACACTACATAGATGCTAGAACATACTTACTAGTTTGCGCTAGTGCGGAGAGAACTTTGACACCTTTCGTCTGGGTCTTTTTATTTTCGACTTGCAGGTAAGCCAAGCTCTTGCAGACAAATTTCGTCAGTTCCGAAATGACATGATCCTCCTTCTCTACAAGCGGCTCGGCATTCTTCGCAGATGACTCAGCCTCCTCTACAAAACGATTCAGCTACACAGAGTAAGACAGTTTTACTACGTACCAAGGATACTGAGACAGATCAAGCCCATGCGGACGTCATGGCATTCACCGCCTTCAAGCTTCTTTATTAAAGTGGTCACGATACCAATCTCGATGACTTCCCGCCTTAGATCTTCTGGACAACGCACCATCAGTACAGGTTCGGGCTGCAAATGTTTGCCAGCGTTACCGGATGTCATGAGTCCACGCAAGACCTCGGAGCCTTCGACATGGCCAATTGCATCATCAAACCAGCCTTTGTCGAACATGGCGACGATGAGCTCAGCCGCAAGATCAAATTTGTCGGGTGTCCACTTGTCTAGGTTATATCTTAGCCGAACCGATGACGTACGAACGGTCAGCACAACTCACCGTATCCCAAACATGTCTTCAACGCGTACGCTGCTAGCAGCGAGGTCTCCTTTTTCTCCAATTGCCTCATGAAGACATCCCAGACCTTCTGTAGATAAAAGTCCCCGACCGTGGAGTCCAGCTTATGGTGAACTATGTCAACGGGACTGTTCGGTGGCCTACATCTGCATAGCTTCAAGAACGTCAAGGTTGCCATAGTGCGTTGCTGAGCACCCCTCGACTCGATAGTCCGCACAAGCTCGCGCATAACTTTGTCTTCTTTGTGGAGTTTACCAGAATCTAGCATGGGTCAGTTATAGAAAGACGCATGATGCATGGCGCCTACCATCGACCTGGAATACAGGGGGCAAGGCAGCAGTTGCGTCGGGTGAAGACGTGCTGCCTCCCTCCACGTCTAACTGTGGAAGGGTATTACCAAGGTAACCTAGAATGTTAGAAAAGGGGATGTCGCAGGGAACTTTTTCGCGATAGCTGTCAGGCATCAGATTAGTTCCTAATAAAGCGAGACTCACGCGGTCCGTTCAATGCAACCAAAGCCTCCACAGCCGCCGAACCAACAAGACTTCTTTTCTTTTTCGCTAGCTCGATAATCCTAGGCTTCAACTGTTTGCAGAGAACTGTCGAATAGATGCACAAATAATATGACAGTAAGACGGAGAACCCTCACATGGGTGGTACTGGGCAAGGGACGCGATCATCTTGAGCGATGCCGTCAATTGGCTGGGTGCTAGAAAGATCTAAATCAAGGAGACGAATGGCCAATAGAACAGGATATACCCTTCACTTCCAATACCAACGAGAGTCTTGTCTTCCCAGCTTTGCTTAGAGTTGATCTAGCATTAAGCTGGTTAATAACGCCGCCTCGTTGGTCATCTGTACGAGATAAACAAATAACCATACGGGCGACAACTGTCGTACCGTCACGAATGAGGTCACACAGGATGTCCATGACCAATGGAAACAAGTCATCCCTCTCCTCCAGCACACGCAGGAGGGCTCCGATCACTTCTTCGTGAGCAATAAAACGTCGTCTGAGTGCCTCATGCCTTGATGAAAATCGTAGGACATCGAGAGTTCCGGGGAAATACGATTGATATGGGGAGGACAATATTGCGCTCAATGAGTTCCGCGCCTTCCTCAGCAATTCCTCTGAGATAGAAAAGTCAGCTAGAGAATATAAAGGATTAGCACACCTCCAAAGGAAGACTATAATCGATAACCCACAGGCAGCGTCATAAATGACAGCGAGGGAAAACCTGGCGAAGTCGAATTGCTTGCCAATGAATTCTTCAAACCGTTGATCGGTCATCGGCTGAGTTTTCCCCTCATCTAGCACTTGATAATTTAGACCGTTAGACGTATGTCGTCGACAGGTTGATACTTGATAGAACTTACAGATACTAAGAAGGAACGAAACGTTCTTGAGAGATTCCATCGCCGTCTGTGGGTCGTGGAGCAATGGTGTCAAGAAGCGAGTCGTTGCCTCTTCGTCCGAAAGTTCGGTTGCCCACAATCCGCCTGAGGTTATCCGTGACACTGTCGGAATACCAACACCGTCTCTCAGAGTAGCACGTGGCATGTACACATCGCCGGATAAAATGGAAGGGTGAACGTGTTGGTGAGGGATGACTGAACGAGGACGAGACAGATGCCACCTGCAGATGATCATCAGTCAGCGACGAAATTCGATTTACGAACACGACATTACCTTCGCGCATGTTTGCCAGTACCACTGAACGATACTTGGTGACGAACGGGCCAGGCCTCAAAAAATCTCCACCCAAGACTCATCGAATCCTCTCTACCAAGATCGACATCTTCTGGGCACCATGTAAACCCTCGCAATTTGAGAACCAAACCTTTGGCGGCGGCTTCCCGTCCCATCCACAGAAGTGGTACGTTGCCAGCATGAACAGGGTTGTGTTCGTCCACCGCGAGATCAGTCTGTGGCCTGCTGGTACCACCGCTAGACACGAGAATACATTAGGTTTGTCGCTTACGCGTGTCGGTACATGACATACACATCTGAATGGCAACCCGCGAACCAGACTTCTTGAACGTCACTGACGGGGGATCTAGGACTTTCTATCTCGATATGATTAGCGTTGACTTCTGAAAAGTACTCTGGC
>JBBPKJ010000441.1:0-24875 GCA_038089195.1 Brasilioporus rufonigricans
ATTGCTACTATACTAACCTACCATAGTTCTCATAGGTAGTACACTTAATATCAGTAGCTTGACATCTACTGAGGTTCTCATAGTTCCTAGCTTAGACCTCTGCTGAGCAATTCCAACCTCACAATACATATGCTGTGTTACTTTGCACCATTTGTGATTTTGCTGCCCACTCCTCTGCCTTGTTACCAGACTCCAAAGCCAGATCAAGATACCTAAGCTCATCCACATGGGTAGTATGTAGAAATATGCACTATAGATGGCACACAGCTATTGAAGGACGGCAAACTCAGTCACATGCATTACAATGGACTGTATTGGATATATACCTATTGAGGGACAGCAAACTACATATAGTCAGCTCGAGTAGGTAACAACTATGGTATGAGAAAGCTCACCTCAGTCACATATAACATGAACAGTATAAATTATATACGAAAAACTACTACAGTATCTGATGAGGGGAAAAGGGTCATCAGTAAGGGCTGCATCAGCAATCTGGAAGAATGAATATATGCGATAGGGTGAACAGAAAGTCCATACAATGGTAGGTGCAGGCAATGTCCCTTGTCAGGCCCTGCATGCATTGGTGTCATGGCTGTTGCTGTGTGCATGCTTGCTAATCCCGACAGGGGTTGCTTAGTTTCACAGTGAAAGGAAGATGAGTGACTGTTGACGCACAAAGAGATATGGATTGAGGGGAAGGATTAGGTGAAAAGCAGAATGCTTCAATGGAGCAACCAGGCATGTGTAAGAGCATTTTACCCCAGACTGGAGTCCTCTTTGAGAACCCCACCTTAGTGCATTATGTAGGGTCAGTCTAGGCAGTTGCTACATAATATCATCACCTGCCTGAAAAATTAAAACATTAAAAAAAGTAAGACGACTTACACAACTGTCCAAATGTGATTAGCCCTCCCTTGCTCTGCACTGTGTGCAATGCCATCTCACATGTATATCTGCTAACCGATATAAATGCCTCACCCTTACCACATTACAGCTTCATACTCTATATAGGTGTGGCACATGTTCACATTCCTGCTCGATCACAAGGAGTGATGCCAGCTTCAACTTACTTGCTCGTTTGTGTGGACTTCTGGGACATGTGCATAGCCTCAGTCATTGGGGGGAGATGATGAGTGTTCTTTGTGGCCCCTGGTGTAGAACCATGCTGAGAGCAGTGCATGCATACTGGGATCAGGGACATGGGAGGCATACACTCTGGAAAGGTCAGTGTAGCAAGGATACAGTGCTGAAACATTGACTGACCAACCTTGATAGGCTCGAAGACCACATGGTTCTGCTGTTTAGAGGACATCCTTAGGTTAAACAGAGGCAGAATTTCCACAATGAAGATCAACAATGGAGATATGTGAAACATACATGAGTGGCAGGAGCATTCCAAAAGGTTGCGACAGACTCTGAGTCAAGTCTGGTGTGAAAATTCAATATGGATCAGATGCAATGTGTGTAATCAAAGTGTCTTCCACTCAGTCTGCATAGGTGATCCCTGAAACGAACACAATATTGTGGAATGGCGAGAGACAAATGAAAGATACTCAACCTTGAACAAAATACAATGAAATTGTCATACCTCACTTTTGGATACCTGATGAAGTACTTGCTGGAAGGCACTTCACCAAAGGTGATGATAAGTTGGCCAACTATTCCAAGAGAACTTGCAGCACAGGTTCTTCAACTGCATGACACATTCTAGTAGCCAGAGATGTAAGACTGAAGCAGCTCATGACTGTTTACCAGGGTGTCTGAAAGTAATGGAAATGATCTCTTATATCTGAAGCACATGGTGTATCCATTGTCAGTTGGCTGTTACCGTTGGAGCACAGGACTTTTGATGGGAATGTGGTCTCCAATTGGAACATGCTGTGCTATGGCACAGATACTTACTTGTCTTTCCCAGACATCGTATCCATTCTCCACAAATGCAAACATGTTAGTCCGTGCATGTGTCAATATTTTTGATGATGTAATTTACTCATCATCTTGTCTAGGATATCACCTCAGAGTTTTCCATCTAACCCCCAAACACTACCATCTGCAAATGGCCAATCAATGTATCTGAATGACATCAAGTTTCCTCACAAATAGTACTTCGACCGGTCTGAAGGTGTAAGGGATATATCTTTCTGTAGCCGCACTGGGAGGTCAGGCTGTATAAAGTTCAAGTTGAAGGATGAGTACAGAGCATTAGAGCAAAAAAGTGGGCACCCCCATGTTTGATATATATAGCTGCCCAAAGGTGATAAGCCCTCCCTGGTCCTTGGTGGTGTGCAACACTGTCTCACAAGTATGTTCCCCAGCTGACACAAATACTCTCTCCTCACCACCTTCACCACTATTCCATATCTCTTGCAGAAAGTTGTTGTTCTCATCTGGGTTTGGAGCTGCATCCTTGTCTGGGATACTTGCTACATGAGGCTCGATCACATGGAGGTATGCCAGCCTCGGGTGCTTGTCACATAATGCCATAATGAGGTATGCAAATGTGGGCTGTGGGTCGGCCATTCTCATGTCTAAAAATATGTTAATGAGCACATAAGCAGGTGGTCCTGATGTAGATCAACATGAGGACCTCACCTTCGGAAGTGTTCCAGGGACTGATACGAACACCAACACGATCTTCGCCAACAACGTCCACAACAGCATCCACAATCTCCCTTGTAAATCGTGTGCACCCTTCTTCGTCTACACCCCATCTATCTGTATATTTGTTGGACGTTGTTTGAAGGAATTGGTCTAGAAGAAAACCATTTGCGCCATGAATCTCCACCTCATTGAATCCAGCATGGTGTATGGCATTGCTTGCCACTTTCACGTATGTGGTAATGTAGTCTTTGATCTCAGCCTCAGTCAATGCATGAGGAGAGTTCAAACAGCCAGTTAACGCTACAGACGATGCAGAGACATATGGCAAAGGTAGATCCTGCTTCTCAAGGAAATCTGTGTCAGCAGTGCGACCAATGGCCCAGAGTTGCAAGAAGATGTATGATCCCTTGGCATGTATGGCATCTGTGACCTAATATGGTCACAGGCATAATGTGAGATAAAATGACTAGTGGCAACAGAAGAACATACACACTTTTTTCCAGCCTTGGATCTGTGCATTGGTGTAGATACCTGGGACATATGTGTAACCTCTTGCATGATGAGAAATGACAGTTGCTTCCATGATGAGCAGGGTTCCTGGTGTGGAACCATGTTGAGCATAGTATGACGCATGCTGAGGCCTGGGAATGTGGGAAGCATGTGCTCAGAAACAGATCAAAGGAGCATGGACAACGTGATGCTGAAGCGTTAGTCAGCCAACCTTGATAGGCTTGAACAGTGCGGGTAGTCTAGAGGTCATGGCTGCTACCAGTTAGAAAGGGCGAGGACAGGTAAGGGATGTTTTATGCAATAGTATTGTGAGTTGCTCAACCTGCATGCTGGTGCAACTGATGTGACAGGATTCAGAAGACCATCGACCAGCACTGAGCATTGTTGGCATATTGACAGAGGAGTCTCAGAACACAATTTGTAAGGTGGAAGCCCTCTTGATTTGTTTGTGGGGCACTGCAAATGTACGGCCCAAGTTGTGGGGCATCATCTTATACAACAGAAATGTTCATTGTACCTAGGAAATTTTACGAAGAACATTACCACTCTGCCAAGGATTCACATACTTGATGCTAACATGCATTATGAGATTGTCATCACTTCAGGCTTTGAACTTGATCATCATTGGACAATTAGTCAGGTGCATTAGCAATCTTTCCCACTCTCTGGTTTGTATCGTTAGAGATGACTGTGCATGTGAGAAGCTCGTTGGCTATCACTGTAACTGATGACAATGCCTTTCATGGCAGGATTTGCAAAATTTAAATTGGGTTTATATGTCATCCAAAACATGAAGATGATACTTAGAATTTAGTTCAACATTCATCAACTGGCAAAATTTGAAGTTTTTCCATGATAAAACACAATGATGAAAACTTTGAATATAGATGAACATGTAGCCATGCTCTAAATGTTAGATTAAATATAAAATTTTGGCAGCATTTATATGTGTATCAAGACTGTAAATATTGTATTCATATTTTTTATTTGCCCAAATTTCAAGTTTAAACACAAACTACACCCCAGCCTGAACTTAGTACTTTGACAGACAAAAAAAAACCTGTTTTATCTTTCAAGTTTAGGTTTACATTACAGCTGGGGGATAAATTTGAAGTTTCGACCATTGGCAAAACTAGTTGCCTGATAATTGCACAAACCATGCCTGATAATCTCCCATTCTGTGCTCAACTCATAGGGAATGCTCAGTTGCCCACAATGATTTTTACAGTAGTGATCACAGTAGGTGTATATAGTAGAATAGCAACACTAGTCCTACATCAATGGTTAATGAAGAATAGACATACAAACACAATGACATACCTTACACAAAGAGAGCACCACAGCAACATTCCTTGAGAGCTTCCACTGTGCATAGTGACCAACCACCCAAGAACAGCTTACACTCTCCAATGTATTGTCAAGCTCAAGGGAGTAAACCCTTGCTGGGAAGTGGGGATAGGCACAGAATGTGTCATATTCCTTTGTCACCTTGCTTGGTGGGCACTCCCTTTGAACTGCAAAGAGGAATGTATTATTAGCTTGGTAAATATACTTGATACTCCTAGGTATGGGTGGCAATAGTCAGTCTCCATGAGGATAGAATATAATCAATGAATTGCTAAGATGTGTGGATGAGCGACTGTAAACAACTCCAGTACTGTGCTTGAAATTGGCATGTATAATGCCAGTGTGCACTCCAGTCAATCATTGAAGGTCATCAGGCAAAGTTGTAGGCTTAGATTCAGCTATGTCTGACAGGATTAAACCATCCACATTGATCATGCTTGTATCATTGTGTTCAAATGCTTGATCAAACAGCAGTTTGCATTGGCAAATGGCAGGTGAGCAATTGGGGTGAGAAATCCATGCATGAAGCCTTGCACCTTTGAGGTATGAGTGGAGCATTGTAGTCTTGGATTCCCCTATAACAAATAATGAATATATGTTAACTTCATGGTTATGGATGCTTACCAGTTCTATGATTGCTTGGTAGACGCTGAAGTACTCCAATGATACATTTGAAAGGAAAGGTCCACCATGAATGAACAGGGCCAAAGAGGATGAGGTAGTCAAATATGTGAAAAGAGACATGATGGTTGAGTTGCAAGCCAAAAGTGGAATAGAGGTGTTCCAATTGCCCCACATAATTGGCAATACATTTGTGGTATGCCGATGCATGTTCAGCAATTGTAGTCCATGGACAAGCAAGGTACACAGCTGAAACAAGTGCCATGGTGTGGTTAAGGCAGGCGCTAGCACTGGCATCAGGCTCTGATTCCAGATAAATGCTTATCAATGCAAGGGGGATATAGATTGTAATAAGTGACTGCCACTCATCTGCCTTGATGGTTCCTGCCACTGGGTCACCGAAATTTCGTGGAGGAGGTTCAAACCACGATGGCACTAAGATATTTTGGATAAGTTCACGAACTCTTTCCAGGACTGCTTTTGCATCTTGGGGCAAAGATGGCTCTGAAGTGTTGACAAAGGGCATCTGACACCACTGTGGAATGTCAATAGTATCTTTCATGTCAGGTAGAGAGGCATTCACTAATCCAATCTACAAGAGCAGCCGCATAGTCAACCTTCAACAGTTTCTTCGTTGGAAGTGTGCAGCCCAAGGACTAACAAACATACTGCAAAGCTCAAGTGTTTTTCTGGCACAGATCATGTCAAAGCAGCTGTAGATGCTCATCAAGCTTATCTGATGGGGGAATCTGAGCAACAAGGAGGCTGTGGATGACTGTTACCTGGGACATCTCCCTGCCAGTTATAGGAAGCACTGACACAGCATCTAGTTGGACAGATTTAAAGTCATGGTGGAAGGCAGGAAGTGTTGTATTTGTAGTGTGCGATGAATCTTTGTTGGTGATATCAAGGAGATTCCATGCATGATGAGCAGCCAAGCCTTCCAATATGCAGTGCATGGTGTCAATAACAAGCTGACAGATTGGATTCAAATATGGCAGCTGCCAGAGCTCCAACTAATGAACCCCATGATCTCTGAAGAGTTTTTCACATTCAGCAGTAGTTGTGGCATTTCTCCGCTGCTCAGCACATTGGCGAAGCTTATCCTTGTCACAGAGTATCCAGTTGTCATAGTCTACTCTGCTATAGCTATTCTTGTGGTAGCAGAAACATGTGCTGCAAATGAAATGGCTATGAACACTTGCAAGTACAGCAAGATGGCAAGCAGCTAGGAGGTCACAGACAACCAGGGCAATGGCACTACAAGTCATGTGTCCTTTGGGGTAGTTTGCTGTTTGAGAGTAGTAAACACCTCTTTCCCAAGAAGCTACCAAGTCAAGGACAAGTGGGCAGATGTAGTGGTTGAGACATTCAAGTGATGGTTGGGTGGGTCTGGGGATGATTCCAGCAATGTACATGTTCTCAGGTTTGTACCGTATATTGAGAGGCAGGTTGAGACATGCCATAGAGATTATACCAGATGAAGTCTTTGTCCTATTGACATGCATGCCCTGGGGATTGAAAAAGTCGACATGCAATGCAAAAGCATATCTTCCTTCATCTCCTTGGTCAATGAAAAGTCTCCCTGGCTGTGGGCCACCAAATTCCTGTAAAAGTTTGGCCTCAAAGGGGTGCTTGACATGTTTTGGAGGAGTACTGAACAAAGAGGCAGCAAGGTCATCGCAAGACTGGTCCATCAAGGTCTCCAAATCCTTCTGGGATGACAGATTGGTGAGATAATCCTTGAAATCATGGTAGACAATGGGCTTTTGAGGAGAGAATTCACCTCTTTATAGCATCTTCAAAAGTACTGTGCCACATTTGGTTTCTGGAGTTGGGCAATTGTCACAGAATGCAGGGTAGAGTGGAGTACTGCACCCTGGACGGTATGTTGGTGTCTATGTACAATGGCACACTGAACAAGTTGCGTATGTGATGGTCTTGTAGGTGATATTCAATTTGCTAAGCACATTGTCAATTGTCATCAGTATCTGCTTTATCATGTTCGTGTGAGAGAGACTAAGGGTACCATCAACTCACTAAAATGCCAGGTACAGGAGTAGGGACAGGGAATTGAGAATAAAGTTGCTCTCCCATTTGGTCATCCCCAACAATACACTGCAGAACAGACCGATAATAAGACTGACTTGAGCAACAGTACTTGAGTGTTCGATAGGGTACCACCTATAGTTCTCTGCAACAGATCTCAATCAGCTCTCACATGCACCATTGTAGGAAGAGGTGGCATACCAGTGTCGATGACTACGGGCTTCTGAGAATTGGCAGGACTGGCAGCTGGAATCAATGCAAAGTTTCAGAAGCCTGCTCCTTCTGCAAATGGATAGTCTCTGTGTTCTGCTTGATGTCCTTCAGAGCACAATGAAGGACCAACAACTCCTCTTGGACTACGGGGACAGATGCACCAGATGGATCCAATAGGAGGCAGAAGCATTGGTTGGCATGATGCTCGATGTTGATTATCAACTCCATTGCCTTGATGGAATGCCAGTTAGCATCTTTCTTGGAAAGCTTAAGATGAGCAAGGGGACATGAGATGGAACTGGCTGAAACATGTGTAGCATTGTGATCGGGTAGCAAGGAATGCTCAGGAGGAGATGGGGAGATTGGGTCATCACCATTGATGAGAGCTGAGATAGGGTAGCAGAGTTAGGTGCAGAATGCTCACAACACAACAATCACATCATCATAACCAGGTAGCAAGGAATGCTCAAGAGGGCACTGGGGGCTTGGGCTATCATCACTGAGAGTCATGCACAAGAGGCTGGCAGTGAGAGCTGAAATAGGAACAACATTAGATGCAGGATATGACCACTAGCAATGCACACCACACCATCGGTCAAGTCACCATAATCACTAAGTGGAGGGGCAACATCTATAGCCAGACAGGTTGCATTCTCTGGTACCAACACTTCCTCTGTGTGTATCAGTATTGCTTGAGCGGGCTGGACAGCACTGAGGTTTGAACACTCATCTTGGACATGTTTCAGGTGGGCAGGTAATATTCTAGCATCTATGAGGAGGCTGCCTGCCTTTGTCCTAATACACTCTTCATACTTGCACTGTTTGAAGACTGGGAGCGAAGGAGGCATGGATCCTACACAGCATCAGCCCAAGCAGAGGAGGAGATTAATCTATGGTGTACCAAAGCTATCTGGCTATCCTTGTGGTTTGGCAGGGGACCTGCTTATAAGACAATGAGAACAAGGGTCCAGAACTCCTTATTCCAAATGAAAGCAATTAATGGCCAAATAATGACCAAGTGACCTTGTTCAGGAATTAGATTGATAGTGTGATTGATATAATATAAATAACTTATCTGCCATTATGAGTGCCTGCTGTGCCATCAGTGCAGTGGGGTTAAGATGGAAACAAATAAAATATTGTACTACTCAATACATTACAAGTATATAACATCAGGCATAGACTCTCTCAAGCCTGGAGCCCACTGGGTTACATCTGATGGTGAATTGTGGATATCTATTGTACTTCCCTGCATTGCTGGTCCATTCTGATCCTGGGCTTCATTCACAAAGTCCAACAGACGCATTGCTGTTTCCTTAAGTGTGTTCAGGTCACTAGGTGTGGCAATATCAACCAAAGGTGTAATGTTGAAGAGCACTTCTATGCTCGAGACAATATCTTCTTGGACACCAGGAGGTACTCACAAAGAGACACAATGTCTGGAGAGCAAGGATTCAAGTGGAGATCACACAGAGTGAGCAAGTAGTGTGCTGAATTGCGTAGAACTAGCTAAAGGACACATGTGGCGATAGAGCTAGTTAATATAGTACAGTAGAAGCAGAGCTAGAATAGAAAATAAATAAAGGCAAATGGGGACCTGCCTGCGCTTGGACCAAGACAACAATGACAAAGAGTATTAGCTAAGCAAGAAGACTGGAATCAAACCAGCAAGAATAAAGGCTTAGCTATAGTTATTGGTGAAGAGACCAGAATATGCAACACTGTAAGAGAAGTGTTGTAGGAGTGGTTAGTCCAAGGTGAAGAGTTATTCAAGAGAGTAAGCCATCACATCGTCAGAGAAGAAGGCGACAAGGAATAATGAGTAAGACTCATAAGGAAAAGGTGCTATGTGAGTGAAGCGAAAGATGATGAGAAAGAGTCCAGAACAGAGATGGTTTACCATAACAAAAGGCTCATAGAGCCTCAGGTCAACCTCAACCCCAAAGTGCATACACCACTGTCGAGACAGCTGTGAAATGGCATATAGAGTATTCTGTCAGCTGCAGAAGCTGGGGAGATGCTCTACCTACAGTGTATATGTTGATTGACTTCAATGCCCATAGAAGTAGAATTAAGATAAAAGGCCATATGAACAGAGTTATCCAATCCACAGCATTCAGCTTTGTAGCTTGAGCTCCATATTGGTGTTTTCATATGTGAACAAGGGCTTTCTTGTGCCCTAAAGTGGGTGACACACTTGCAATGATGCAACAGCCTGGTATATCACGAGCCTGTATTGTGCTTCAGCGTGCATGTTGTCAAGTAGACCTTCCATTTACTGTAAGGGTTTGCACTAAGCCACCTGTTGAGTGAGGCAATTTACCCAACAAACCACCCATCTTCCTTTCAAATAGGTACACACTGCCATTGTCACTACCACCGATAATGAGTCTTGCACCCTCTGCAAACACAACTTGTTTGGGCAAGGGGATGTTCAGCAGGTCCATGATGAAAGTTTTGATCGGGTTTCTGTTGTCTAGGGGGTACAAAGTAAAGCTGTTTGTAGCATTGTCAATAACCACCAACTCTTTCTTCAGATGGACCACAGCACAGCTGCTATAGGGATTCTAGGTCAGTAAAACTCACTCAGAACATGAGCAAAATTATGCTCACACAATGGTCTCATAATGATGTTTGCCCAAAATAGCTCCATTGAATGCATTGATCCGAATACTAGAGCACAAGGTGGTGGGCATCAGTTGCATTGCACCCCTGCACCAATCTGATCACTTACACACTGCCATCAAATAGCCCAAATACATAAACAATCCCATGACATGTGAAACAGATTGACTTTGGTACAGTATGATTCAAGTGCCCTGAGAATACTGACTGAAGCTGTGAATTGGCATTCAATAAGAGAATCTGGATGATGGAGTCCTGAGTTCCGATAGCAATGCGAGCCCCAGCTTCAGACCACGTAGGATCACATGAAATACAAGTGATTTCAAATTCTCCTCCAAGCCTCTGCACACAGATTTCCTGGTACTGTTTCTTTCTGCAAGGTAAGCACCATCACTGTACCAATGGCCAGCACTCACATCCAAGGGATGCACACACATAAACACTAGGTATCCTAGCACTGTAGCATAGCAGAGTGTTTCCATTGTGCCATAGTACTTTGTCTTAATCCACATGGCACAACTAATAGCTCCATGGGATCTTGGATTGGAACAAGGAACTTCTTTGCATGATATGATATCCCAGATTCTAATGCCATGTGTACCTAAAGCCAAGTCCTTCATTGGCAAGAACATTACATTTCAGAAACTTACTGCCTATGGTGAGGAGATCACTGGCATGTGACAAAGCAAGAGCATGGATAGAGTCCTTGCAGAAGTGCAGGGAAGCTGCATTGTATAGTTATTGTAAGACAATGTGAACATTTTGTAGTTTAAAGGAACGCATGGTAGGACATCTATTCTGCGTTATTTAAGTCTTAGGACTTAATTGTGATATCGTAGCCATCGTAGCCATCATATTGTTTTGCTACACCAAGCCAGATTGTTGCTATCACTATGCTAGGTTATTGTAAGACTTGGACGTAATTATAGGATAACAGAATGTATGAGATGTAATTGTGATATATTGTGAGACGATGTTGGGCACTTTGTATTGTTTTCATCACAGCAGGTCGGGTTTGCCAGACAACATCAGGGGACTTTGTATTGTTTTCATTGGGTTTGCCATTGCTACCATTATGACCTTGCTACATAGTCACTATGGCTACATTGTTACTACAGCTAGTATGCAGAGAAGAGGTGGGAGAGCTGCCATGAGAACGCATTGAGCTATATTATGAACCAAATTGTGTGAACCAAATTGTGTGGCACATGATCTCCAGCCAAAGGGTGACCAATCTGACTAAAGCTAAGTGGCTGTGTCAGCAGTGGAAATTTTTGTCAAGGTCAAAAATCAGGTGACGTGGAGATCATGTCCACTATGTGATCTCCATATTGCCTAGAGTCACATTGCCCACACATGGTTGGCATTGCCTGAGCTAAGTTCAATTCACAACATCAGTCTCATGATATCCCACTAAGAATAAGAATAGAGTGTAGAAAGATGTAGTAAAAATGTAGTGCAAGTAGCAGCTCCCGTAGTGCAATGATAAAATCAGTTTACAGTCTCACCATGAAAGTTCATCATGATTCATAAATCATGAGCTGCCCATGGGCACCTAATGATAATTCAGTCTGTTGATATTCATCTTTGTCGCATTCTCATTTCATTCCCAGATTTCAACATGCCTCCCATTCAATGATGCCACCTCACAAGTGCTCAAATCCCTTACCAAGATCCCTTCCAGCAATGCCATCTTCAAGCATCTAGAGTCCCTGGCCAGAAATGACATCATGTCCACCCAGTTCTTTTACAAGGTTGAGCTTGAACTTACTGCAGCTGGTATAGAATATGACGAGGAGCACTAGTGGGATATCATTGAAATTCTCACTGAAAGAGGACTTGCTGGTGTACAGGAGATTAGGTTGAAGCTTGGTGTATCACAATGACCATAATTTACAGCTGTCTACTCACAATCCTTAGGTACAATTATGGCCCCAGTTCAAGTAGAGGGGCCTGCTCCTTGCATTACCTCGTCTAGTGCATGCCAAGGTACATTTCACTTATGCACTAACCTAATCTAGGACCCGATACATGTTTATTTTCAGACTCTCCTGGACATTTGCAAGGAAACATCGCTGTGTGGGCTCTTATATGAGATTGTGCAGTGGGAATAATCAAGTTCCTGGCTTTGATCACTCAACTGGAGGCTACATTTGGTAGTTCCTTCATCCCTCAAGAATGGTCGAGCACTTTTGATGCAATATTCAATGGGTTTCAATACAGTGACGGGGACGACATCAGCCTCTTTGACAAGCCAGTCACATCCATGCCAATCCAGGTTGTCAAAGAAACCATGGTACACTTTGGTTTATCATTTTCGTCACCTTCCCCAGCTTTCCCAAGTGTATGCCCACCCCCTTCTACCAGCAGTAAATATTGTAAGACGTCCATGGACAATCAGGAGCTTCAGCACCCATCTAAGCATCTCAGGGCATCAGCATCAGTTTTCATTGACAGCACTGCATGTGAAGCCAGCTCAGATAAAGACAATGAAAACGATGATGGCACTGTCCTTTACCTCCTTCCACATCTCCCTGCTGGCCATTCAACTTAGACCCAGCAGCTGGAAGATATCATTGATTGGTATCAAGGCTCCACCTCTCATCCACATTTGCCAGTCCTTCCAGCGATCCCACTTGAGCCCCACCATCTTCCCTCGCATACAGATAAAGGCATGTATACTTACATCATTGAATTTGTGACAAGTGAATAACATAGCGCCCATCATAACATTAACATAATGTTCTCTTCTTTCAGAGAACATTGCCAACTTTTGTATGGCAATCTTTGAAAGCCATGGACTTGCTTGCTTGGGTGTCCCATTTATCCCAGCCAAATTATACATAGAGGCTGAGAGCCCCACAGCAATTTATGCTGCATGTCTGATCAGCCACAAGTCTACAATCTGTAGCCTTGTCCACCTTGCAGGTTGTGCTGCTTCAGCTTGAGAACCCTTGGGTCGTTGTACATCTGGACGAAGTCCAGGTGTGCAAGCCTGAAACTTTGACATACATGAAGTGATGCCTGCAGATTGTGGGATCGACAAAGGTTTTTATTTTCCCTCTCCTGGTGTACTTATTCTCATTTATTTTAGGTGCTGTAGAGTGGCTTTTTGATGACAGCTTTTGCCTGTTCCCCAAGTATCACCTGTGTTTCAATGTCACAGTGGGTTACCAGGGAGGGAATTATGTCAAGCGGGTCATGCAGACCACATGCCCAGACCGCTTCACTAACACTATGGGACCTGCTCCTCCTGGGGCTGTTTCCCTATCTGTGATGGGAAACCATGCTGGCTCAGACACTGAATATCACCATGTTCCAGCACATTTCCTCGTCCTGGCAGCTCCCACCAAAAAGAATCAGTATGTTCTTGTGCTCTGGGGTGAGCACAAAGGAGAATTCTGTTGGGTAGTTAGGTGGATAAGGAAGGAAAAGACAGCAGTCATTGATACTTCACATATTCCTGCCGATGATTTGTGCTTGGCTGTTCAGTTGGGTAGCTAAGATGATAATTGTAATACTAAGATGGTCAATTGTGTTCAAAAATTAATTAGATGCTGGCAATGACTCAAATGTATTAGCTGAGTGACAACAACTTTATTATCCTAATTGTCACTGATACTATAATAGGGGTGATGACCAGACTGGCCTTATTATTGCATTGGATCACAGACTCTTAAGTAGGTGACTCCACTAGAGTCTGGGCAACCCTACTGAACATGCCTACAACCATCACACCTGTTACGACTGTACTGGGTAGGTCGCAGTCGTAGCCCAATTGGGTCGGGACGTTATACCCTTGGTGTGGAAGGGCAGCCTAGGGCTCAGTGAAGAGGCTAGGGCTTGACGCAAAGAGGCTTGAGACTAGGTGTCAGGGACTAGAGGATGTATTCCAGGTAAGAATTGGGAGATACAAGATGAGGATCTGTATCTACAAGTGCTAGGGTTTATATAGTGCAAGGAAGCGAGCACGGACCAAGTATCTAGAAGAAGAGAACAATGGGAAAACCAAAAGAGGAGAACAATGGAGAGATAAAAGGAGAATGTGGAGAGCCGCATGGTTCTGTGAGATAGAAGCAATGTGACAAGGAAGCATGGTGAAATAGAAGAGAAGACGAGAAGCCTGTGGAGATGACCATGGGAAGATCAGGATCTATAGTAAGACGGGGATCAAAGAGAAGCGAAGAAGGACAAGGAGATCGCCGATGGGTTATTGGGATCGTGCGAAGTCTGAAGGTCTAGCTATGTATCGTGAGAAAAGATAAGTGCAAAAGAAAAGAATGGGGTGAGAAAGCATGAATCATAACAACACCTGTTGCTCCTTTCTACAGCAAGGACTCGAGTGTGCCCCCGCCGTGCACACCCTTGCTTACAGACCAACAAGAATTGTGGGGGAAGGTGTTCCATTCATTGGCTTTACTTGCTGATGAGTTTCTAACCTCCTCACATATCACTGCTCGTCCTTCACCTGCTCCAGAATTCAAGGTTGCTCAAGTGGGCATCACAGCAGTAGTCCATGTCTGCTCAGCTTCCCCCCACCCAAAGAAATCTCAGCAGACTCACACTTCCTTAAAACCCCCCTTGAAGCCTTCCTCAAAGTCCATTGATACTTCTGAAGAAGGTTCCACTGAGAGTTCAGATGATGAATCCACATTGAGTACTGTTTCTGAAGACTCCAAAATATCCAAGCCAAGCAGTGAGCTGGGTAGACCTGGAAGGGGAGGATACAATTTGGAGACAGCATTGAGCTGGAATCAAAAGACGTACTTGAAGTTCAAGGTTTGCTAACCCATCTAGTATTCCCTTTGTCACTGACATGTTTTATTTGCAGAAGTTCATGCATGCTCTCATCAATGAACACCTAGATGCATAAAAATGTGCATCTGCACAAAACCCTAGCTTGCTCAAAGTTGTTCAGGACAAGGTTCATTTTGTATATGTCCAGCCTTACTGTGAGAATTCAGTGAACATATTCTAGGCCATTGATAAGTTCCCTGATCTCGAGAATTATGTGTAATGCTGGCCAGTGAGCAATATGGTCATGATGCGACTGAAGTATACATCCAGCTAGGCGAGATGGCATGAAGTGGAGATGACTGCAGGCAAAAAAAAGGCATCAAAATCAGTATGGCTGCCTTCTTCCATCTATTTTATTACTGCTCACTAGTGCACTCAGAAATGAGGGCCAGCTGGGCATTTCAATGTCCCCTTCTCTATTGTTGTATTATAGTACCTACAATGTGTCTACACTTTGTATGACATCAAATGGGTGATAAAATTGTAATGTCAACCATTCATGACTGGCTGTGCATCAAGTATTTGAACTTGAAAGACTATCAGGTGGGCACTTTGAATTATTCGTCATTTATCAACCCACCCACTCCCTCAATCAATTACAGCTATACTCATAACCACATTTATAGGGATAGCAGGTTCAGTACCTCTGTGTCTACGACCCCATCATTCTGTAAGTCTCTGCTGATGCTTATGAACATGTGTACTAATGTGTAGACTTAAGGGTTTCGTGAATGCAAGCAATCATGGTGGTGGCAATTGAGCTATGTGACAGGTAAGGCTGTATGATGGTACAGTGAGTACAGTGAGAATGTTATCTGCCATGTATTAGATAACTGACACACCTTTTCATCATATAGTCCGCAATAGCTGCATCATGAGACCGCATATTTACCACATGATGTGATACAGTGCCAATTCTCATCACAAGCACATCACCATGTAGCCCTCAAAGGTAAGGGTTGTGAGGAAGGTGATGATGGCACTTGAAGAATACATGAAACCAGTAGATATAGCATCCCTCCATGACTGATACTTTGTAGTTGTGAACATATGGCTGCAGGCAGGAATCTTGCAACAAACACTCTGCGAAGGGGTACCTAGTTGTGCCGCATGATGCATCCATGCAGCATGTTGGTACAGTCACTTGGCGCAGCCATGGCCATGCAGGTGAGTAGAGTCTACATTTCAAACATAGCTCCAAGCTCTAACAGTGAATGATCTCTCAGTCGAGGAGGAGATCGCAGTAATACTTATGGATTTGGAGGGAAGGACATACACCTGCGTGTTCACCATGATAGGAGTGTGGTGATGACCAGCACCAAAAAAAGAGGGTAATGTGAGTGGGTGACTAGTCTGTTGGTGATGCTGCCTTATACAAGTGGCTAGCTCAACAATTAGACAATAAGAGAGTTGATCTTGAGCAATCCAACAAAATAAATCTATTAGTAGGCAACACTGTGTTCATAAAACCTTCAGTGGGTGATTAACAATTCTGTTGTCAGGGCACAGGAGGATCAGGTGGTTTTCTAGTACTGGTTTGTGGGTGATTAACAAATCTGTCATCAGGGAACAGTAGGATCCATGATCAGGCAATGATGGTGGTATGCTGGCATCGGTCTACCAATAGTTGGGTAAATTTTGCCCTGATTGTAACATCTTTTGTTTCTGAGCACTATCTTTTGTTCTTATTGTTAAAGTAGACTACATATCTCTAACAAGACCTAAGTACACATTCCTCCAATGTCTGGAATGCTCTCCTCACTCCCCTCTTCAACCTCCAACATGCCTGGTGCATTTTCCCTTGCTAGTACATTGTCTCCCTCAGACCAAGTGCTGGCAGATACCTCATGTGAGCCTGGCACTCAAGTGATTTGACCCAGTGAAGGCTGAGTTAGCAATGACAGTATGGGCACCATCTTGGAGCATCATGCCACTGGCAAACCGCAAAATACTGGCAAGGTCAAGTGTTATCAAGCCCTGGGCAATGTTCACCAAACCTAACAGATGCACTGACTCATGATGACGATATGTCAACCTCAATACTGATGCCATCAACAAGACATGGAAAATAGCGGGTATGTAGTATACTAGTGCCCCTATCACAATCCTCAAATTTTTCTATGTGTCTTCAGGTCCCAGATGAGGAACCCGACAAGTGTTAGCATAAGGAGATCAACTTCTCTATGAAATTACAACAAGATCTACATGCCAAACATAGGGAGCTTCAAAATAAAGACAAGACTGTTGCCTGATTGCAGACCAAGTTGCACAACCAGGGGCAGGTAAGTCCAGTTACAATCTTGCTATAGGCATCACTAAAGTTCTACATAGGAAGAATGAAAGGCACTTCAGAAACAGTACCAAGAATTCTTGCAGACTATCATACAGGACTTCCAGGAACATGAAGAGATGCTATCTCAGATGCAGGAGACATTATGGTCTAGGGAAGCCAAGATTACCACACTGCAGGATGAGCTGAAGGTAGTATTTGATTTTGAGTATTAAACAATTGACCCTAGCAAGAGTAGAGATAGAACAAAGAAAGGGGCCAAGATCAAGCACAATTCACTGAGATCCAACGAGTGGCAACAAAGCACCATACCAACAAGCTGGAAGATTTTTGAAGGCAACTGATGGTATACTCAAATATTTTGCTATCATGCATGAATGTTGCTCATTGCTGGAGATAGGAACAAAATAAAGACAGGGAAGATTTATTGATTCGATTCCAGAACAAGCAATGCCACATAACCTTGCAATACACCGACAAACTGAACAGCTTCAAGAACCAGTTTATTGCAAGTCCTAGCCAAGACAATCTCCATGTTATACTGACATACACTGTAGCTAGACATGCAAGCACAGATATCTGAAATTGAGAAGTTCAAGTCAGCAGAAGTTGATGTTCGTGTTGAAGAACAGGTCACCTGACTGAGAGAAGTACTATAGGTGGACAACAGTAATCCTGATGAAAAAGGAATGGCTAACAATCCCCTAGGCTGAGAAGGAACAGGAGATCGCCCACCTGGAACAGCAGCATTCACATAGACGGAAAAGTGTAGGTAGTCTACGTTTTTCATGCATACTTCAAGTCACCATGGTTAAAGGCACCTCTAACTGGCATTCCCAATAACAATGATGACATCATGAAATCAGATCCACCGGTGAACACGGACAGAGCAGCTGTGGAAGAACCCACACCGGTTAACACATTGAATCAACCATCACTCAGGCAATCAACAGCATTGGGCTGACACCCCCTTCCCTCACATGATGCAATCAAGAGGATATGAAAGACTCAGGGTATTTTCACATGAACATGTCTCCATGGAGTTGACCTTGATGAACCAGTGGCTGTGGATACAGCACAACATGGTGATGAAATCGTAGAACAAGACCAATCCACCCCCAATTTTGATATATTCATGATTGAGGCCGTTTCCAAGGGGGTGGAAGCAGCACTCCAAAATGTTCTATCCAGTAGAGGATCATTGTTGCCACTGAATCGTGACCAACCATTCCCATCACAAAAGCGCAGCCCTCAGAGAAGATGGAACAAGAACAGGGAGGTGAAAAGTGAGAAGCAAACAAAATCTAGTGACCATCATAACTTCATGCTGGTAAGTTATTCTAGTTATGTCATTTCATGTATTGGCTAATCCACTGTAGTGGGAGGTTCATCGCCTCTTCAAAGACAAGTTTGGTATCAAAAGTGACTATGACATCCTAATGTACATACCAGCACCAGTAGATCTTGTCCGTGAGTACGAGTACAAAGATAGGCCCAATCTGGACCTGACTGCTTTGGCATTCAACTTATCGGGCAATTGCTCATTGTGGTGGAACTTGTGCATTCTGGACTTCCTCCAACAAGAGTTCCAAAGTCACTATATCCAGGAAAATTGGCTGATCCAAAAATCGGATGCCTATATTAGCAATATATTGAAGGATCGGTACAAATGACTGCAGACTGTGTGGATGAAAGCATAGCCCAAGTTAACATCATAGGGTATTTCTAAGACCTCCACTGAAACTGAAGCCCAGCTGACTGATGGGAGGATGC
This sequence comes from Brasilioporus rufonigricans, assembly GCA_038089195.1. Lineage (NCBI taxonomy): Eukaryota > Fungi > Basidiomycota > Agaricomycetes > Boletales > Boletaceae > Brasilioporus > Brasilioporus rufonigricans. Next base: position 18,830 of record JBBPKJ010000441.1, read on the forward strand.
AAGTGGCAAAGGAGAACAGACAAGCCACCTGCCGCAGAAGCATGAGTAATCATTGGGTTTTTTATAATACAATTTCACCCATGTTGTCCAAAAATATCATCACCAACTTGATATACTCAATCACATGATTACCTTAAAGACTAAAGAATCATGCCCTTAGGCTGCTGAAGACAATGATGATTTGGCCACTTGGAAGTGGCTTTGTGTGCTTATCAAGACACTTGGTGAGCATGGAATGAGCTCCAAGGAGAGTTCTGTGGAGAATGAGATAGAGTGTGTGTTGTGTGTAAAGCATATGAAATGGCGGAGGAACATCAATTGCAAGCTGGAGGTGATTGACCATCAGCACATTCTTGACAGCAACATCTTCTGTGCACAGTGAGCAAAACCTGTCAAACGGACATGAGCACCAGACAATCCAACAACCTCTAGGAGCCCAGTTATTGGCTTGCCTCTCACACTATACAATAGCGACTGGTATCTCCAGCTTAACCAGCATCAAAAGGAAGACTTGAATGTTTTGAAGGAAAGGTTTGTATGGAAGAGGATCATTGTGACGTGAATCTGTAGTCTATCTACTATAGTGTTGTCAGATCTATTATAACTGAGTGTGTAGGCAACTGGACGTTCCATACAAGTCAAGCGCAGAGTGGGAGATTATCAGGCATGGTTCATGTGATTATCAGGCAACTAGTTTTGCCAACAGTTGAAACTTCAAATTTATCCCCCAGCTATAATGTAAACCTAAACTTGAAAGATAAAACAGGTTTTTTTTGTCTGTCAAAGTACTAAGTTCAGGCTGGGGTGTAGTTTGTGTTTAAACTTGAAATTTGGGCAAATAAAAAATGTGAATACAATATTTACAGTCTCGATACACATATAAATGCTGCCAAAATTTTATATTTAATCTAACATTTAGAGCATGGCTACATGTTCGTCTATATTCAAAGTTTTCATCATTGTGTTTTATCCTGGAAAAACTTCAAATTTTGCCAGTTGATGAATGTTGAACTAAATTCTAAGTATTGTCTTCACATCTCGGATGACATATGAGCTCAATTTAAATTTTGCAAATCCCGCCGTGACTGTGCTCGAGCGGTTACCCGATATGGTAAGTCGCTGCTCAGCTATCGCAGCGCTCTTGCTGCTCTGCGCGCGGTCGTCCTCGATCGACGCTGGTGCTGTCGCGCTCGCGTTTCACGTCTCCTGGGTGCTAACCCCTCTTCTATAGTCCACGTACAACGTGTACAACACGTCCGATATGCCAGATATGGCCTTGATGTCGGAATTGGCAAGCGCACGCACAGCCATGATCGCGACCCGCGCTGTCAATGACCGGTGCGCGCAGGGCCCGACGCGCCACATTGCCCGCGTACCTACCATCGTATGGACTTTCCATTCATCCGTGATAGCCCTTACTTGTGACCCTTTACCCCTTGTCGGGCACAGTAGTAGTTTTTCGTATATAGTTTATACCGTTCATGCTAGAACGCCTCAGTCCGTTGTACCGCACGCGACTGAGGTGAGCTTTCTCATACCGTAGTTGTTACCTACTTGAGCTGACCGTATGTAGTTAGCTGTCTCTCGATAGGTAAATATCTAATACAGTCCGTTGTACCGCACGCGACTGAGCTGTCTCTCGATAGCCGCGTGCCACATCTAGTGCATATTTCTACACTTGACGCGATCCGATGGTTGGGTGAGTCCATCTTCACTCTTAACTTCTCTAGGTTGCGATTTCAACCGTCCTCGGCGACGCGGTGGGTTCGGATTCTCGGTATGTCGTCTATGGTGATGTGGGGATGCTGTGGATGGCCTAGGTACGCCATTTGTCTTGCGCTCGTACCATCCCTGCTGACTGATCTCCTCCTCAGCTAGTGTCTGCGTTTCGAGTCGTTTCGACTCGCGGCGTGTGACGCTCATTACACCATCCATTCCGCATCGACTGCCATCATATCCGGCGCAGTCGGCACCGTTCCCGCGCTCCAAATCGCGCTCAACCGGTCTTGACGCCTCCAGGACCTTATCATGGCCTCCTGAGCCTCGACCTCGATATCGCACGTTCATCCCGTCGCCAGCACTGTTCCCATCGTGTCTGGGACATCTCTGGTACATTCTGGAGTTCCTCCATGCGACCGCTTCGCCTCCCGGATCGTCCAGCTCTTCTCGAGCTCCCTGAGGTGAGTCTTCCTCCTCCTGGTACTCCAAGCATTCACGGTTGCGTTCTGATGCAGTTGACAGCTTCTTCAACCTGTCCATCGCGACCTCATCGCATCCGGATGTGGCTGACGTGTCCGCCTCGCTTCCCGGCTCGCCTTGCTCGACCTGGACCTTGTCTGGTGAGTACCTTCTGTCTAGTCGCTCTGACCAGTGTCTGATGCGTTCCGACGCGTTCCACAGGTCCTTCGGTCTATTCCTGGCGTCCTCAGCATGTCCTGACGCTTCCGACGCGTCCGGTTCGACACTCGGGTCGCCCTGCTCGTCTGGAGCAACCCTTGGTGAGATCTCTTCCTCCCCCTGCTCCAGGCGTTCTCGCTGATGTTCCGATGCGTTTCGTAGGTCATTGTGTCGGTTCCTAGCATCCTCGGCGTGCCACGAAGCTCCAGACGCGATTGCCTCGACGCTGGTAAGCATCTCATCGACAGTTGCTGACTTCCATTCCTCCCCCTCGAGCTCGATGCTTGGGGGTTCTCTCGTCAGGTTCGCAGTGTCTGCAGGTCCGTCTGGTGGCTCTGGCGGCTCTGGTAAGTCCTCTGGACTGTCATTGACATCGTCCGTCCCGTGCGTACGGCCTGGCAACACATCCGTCGCCTCCACATGGTCTCGTGCCTTACCCACTAGGTTCGGCGTACCGTCTTCGTCGTTGCGGTCCGTACCACCATCCGGGGGCTTCATTCGGCATTGGGCATTCTCCTGCCCATGCCCAGGTAAGTCTTCATCGACTACCAACCCCGTTCAGAGGCCCTTGATGCCGTCCAGCTTGACCGTCATATCCGCATGGTCTACCAGTACGGTCGACTCATCTGCCCCGGTCGTCAGCTCTGCATGGGCGCGGTGGCCCCCTGGATCATCTATGACGTGTTCCGGTACGTCCTGACCGTCTCCGCATGAGTCTGGACCCGTATCGTAGGCGTTTGCCTTGACCATTCGACCTTCGGCGGTCTCGACCTCCTCAACCTCTTCCTCAACCCTTGCCTCCCCTGCTCATTCGTCCAAGTCTTCCGACTGGTCAGGGGGCTCTGTGGGCTCGTCTGGATGACATTCGTTGTCACCCAGCGCGTCTGCAGCGTCTTCTGACAGTCTTGAATCCTCCGTCTCGTTGGCAGGGTTGGTCGTCTTTGGACCATCTTGCTCCCCCTCGAGCGACACGCTGGCAGCTTCAGGTAGGTATGGGGGGTGCGGTCGGGCTTCGCTCGCCGTTCCGTCTTCATGAGCTTCGTTGCTCGCTGCCTGACCTCGGTCGGTGGTCTCCATGACCTCGACTTGGTCTACTCGACCCGGTACGTCCATTTCCTCGGCTTCGACACGGTCCTTGCAAGTTCTTCGGGCATTCTTGTACGCGGGGTCGACATTCGTCTTGCTGTCATCTACTTCGCCTTCTTCGCCTGCCCTCTCGACCTGTTCCTCGGCTTGGTGGACTTCCGCGCCAGTTCTCGTCTCGAGCAGCGCGCTCAGTGGGTCTTGTGACACGTCTGCTGGCCTTGCCGGCCCAGTGCTCATTGCGTTCTGGTTCACGACGCCAGCAGTCGCTTCATCAACCCTTGGGCTTACCGTTTCGGGTTCCTGGGGCATGGCCATGGCGTTTCGGGCTTCCACACCCTCGCCTTCATCATCTCTGCCCCTCCGACAATTTGGCTCGTTTTCCCACTCGTCGACTTCTTCAGCTGCAACCCGGTTCTGGCGATCTGCCCTTATGGTCCTATTGTCATCTTCGTCGACCTCCTGGCTTGCCGTTTCGGGTCCCTGTGGCATGGCCATGGTGTTTCGGGCTTCTGCGCCCTTGCCATCGTCATCCTTGCCCCTCTGACCATTTGGCTCGGCCTCTGGTAGGTTGTTCTGCTCGCGTTCCAGCTTGTAGCGACGATTCTGGTAGGCTTGTCTTTCTTCCCAGTCCTTGCCCAGCAATCTGTTGACCATTTCTTGATATTGATGGCCTAGTGTCCCTTCCTTGGACATCTTGCAGTCACGAGCACAGTGCCCGTACAGTCCACAGTCATTACAGATACCATCGAATATCTGCGGTTTGCACGCAGCCACGTTCTGTGAAGATTTTCCTCGTCGGCCCATGTTCTCGAGTTCGAGTCGTTGTGAGTGAACTACAAAGCATCTGCAGGGCTCATAACCTGTAGAATACCCTAGTAAAGTAGTCACTAAGGTAAGAACTACAGTAGTGTCCGATGTAAGGTAGTGCTTATGTAAGCTAATAAGCGTAGGTAATCAACTACATATCCCAACATGTGCTTACCCATCTGCCACCAGCTGTTTGGTTGGCTTGGGTTGCTCATGGTGAGGATGTTATTCATAGCCTGGATGAAGAGGGACCACTGAATGAGCCTATTCATGAGGTTGTGAAGCTCTAGATGGGGTTGGACCCCTGTGCCCACAATACCTGTGATAGGATAGACTGTTCCAGTGGTAAACATGTGATGCAGATGGGCAAATTCAGAGGAGGAGGAGTCCTGGTGCTAGGCAAGGATGTTGAGCTTTTATAGCTCTCAGATGCTTCATTTCCACCTTAATACACTTGCAGCCTATCCACAACATAGGATGCTTCAAGGTGTCCCTTGATAACATCTCCCATTTTGCAGACCAATAGTACTAACTTCTTGACCACACAGTCAAACCCTCCCACCTTAACAATGCACCAAATACTATCCTATCCCCCTTCTAAAGAAGATACACTACAACCCACTAATACCAACTATCCACCACATGATGCAGATCAACAGCCTGGAGCTGTGGGAGAACAACCAGATGAAGAAGGTGGAACCAACCACACCAATGCCAAACAACAAACTAAAAAACCACATATCAAAAACAACCACCACAACAAATGACCCCCCAAAGACCACTGGAATGGCATGCTCCAACAATCTTCTGACTTGTCTTTGCTCCCCTCATTCCTCATCCTATTTATCTGCTCTGGTGAATGGGTACTAGTCTTACCATGATACAATGCAATACCCAAATGACTAGATCACACAACATAATGTAGAGGTCTGCTGATTTGGCCTAGGTGTCTAAAACCACCAGTGGGAATGGTTGGAACTGAGGGAGGCCTTATGCCTGCTATTGGGGCATTCGCAGGGTGGGGATGCAGAAGGAGCCTGGGGCTCCACACTCTACATAGATAGTATTGTCCTCACATAGAGTGTACACCCTAACAGAACATAAATGGATTTAAAAAAAAAAAAAAAAAACACTTGCAGCCTGACCAGGATCTCTTCCAAACCCAGTCCTGGTTTTCCTTGTTTTTTTTGTGCATGCCATAATGAGTATAGCCTGTAGCAACTCATCTAAGGGGGCATTTGCTGTAGTGGACACCCTCCTGGTCCTGTATCTCGACTTGGTGAGTCTGTTTTGTCATAGCGCTTGTTGCTGACTCTTCTAGGACGTTTCTGGTGGCCGTGGACACAGTCTGGTGCGGTCGTATCGCGCTCCGGGCTGCGTAGCTCGGTTCGAGCTTCTTGCCTGACCTCTAGGCCTTCTGAGTCGACAATTCGACGTTGTGCATTCATACCGTCGAAGCGCTGGTGTCGAACATCTTCTGGGCGTTCCTGGGCACTGTGGAGATTTGCTGGTGCAGTCGTTTCGCCGCCCGGCCTGTCTAGCTTGCCTGGTAACTCCAAGGGTGCGTTTTTCACTTTTTGAGCTTGTGAGCGCTTGCACTTGTATTCCAACACATTGAGCAGCTTCATCGGCCGCCTATGGTCGTCCTCAACGCTCCATAACGCTGTACTCACGCCTGCTTCGACTTCTGGGTCAGCCGGCTTGTACTCGGTCACTTTGGGGGAGTACTTCTGCACCCTGTGCGGTACTGACTTTC